>JARHVA010003770.1:15000-107500 GCA_037957365.1 Torreya grandis | reverse complement strand
TACTTTTACCAAGTAAACTTTTGACTATTGCAATAAATTCTTCACAAACAAGCCATTTCCTTTAGGGTCTTCTCACTCACCTAACAACTCAATACCACCTATAGGTGCCTGATAGAGTCCAATACAATATAAAATAGGTTTCCTAATAATTTTAATCCATTCGAAGTTGATTTGAGAAACATCTTTCACATTAGGTCCTTATTAGGGTTTTATGGATGTCTAACATAGGTTTTGGTGTTAACAATTATTCATAAAGGACTTCCCCTTAAATAAAAAAACTAATCACTATAGATATTATCTAGGACCTTTACCCATCTCTGCTTAATATCTAAGGTTCTTATGTAGTTATTTCACATGCTGACAAATACTTGAATGTCCTTCTTGGGTTTGGATACCTTAATTTTATGTACTCAAGAGACTTAAAAACCAATTTTAATGCCTTTTCCTACAAACCATAACCTCATACTTCATGATAACTCTTGAAAAAAAATGACTTGCCTCTATCCATGTTCTTCTTCACATATTCACCTTGAAATCTGATCCTCATTCCTTATTAGGCTAGGTAGTGTTAAAGAATGGTCTAGGTATAGACTAATATTGAAGGACCTACCTTTAAATACTTATTTTGAAACATTTATGAGTGCATCCAAACCTTAATCTAATGCTAACATAAATTTCACAAACTCTCACATGTCTAAGTTCACCCACCTCATCATGACACTAGCTCATACCTTCACCATGCCATGACTAGGCTTAAGTTTCCAATGCACTTGACACCTTGACCTATTCTTTCCATGTCATGACTTCAAAAAAACATCAAAAAAGCATACATAAGACATCATAAAACACTAATATCACTACATAATTCATTTTATGATTACAACACTCTCTCAATGACCTTAATGATAATGCTCTCTCAATTCGCATTGTCACATCACATACCTTTGTTCATTCATTTCACTATGCTTCCTTCACATGCCTCACCCTAAAAATCTTCATTTCATGACTATTAAATACTATGCACATAAATTTCTCTACACATACCTCTTCATATCATGACATCAATGACTTGTACAAACCCCTTTATATACTATGCTTCTTATGTAGGCATTATTTATATTCAAATAATCTTCCATGACCTATACCTTCCATGATCACAACATTCATGAAAACTCTAATCCATGCAACACTCTCACTTTCATGAATGACCTTACTCATGACAATTCTCATGATCACACTCTTATTTACCTTGGCATATCACATACTACCATCTATCCTTAGTCACCTTTGACATCAACCTTCAAAAGATGCTTATTGATATCACACATAATAAATATTGACATGATACACCTTTGATATCAACCTTGGCATCAACCTTGATCACTAATAACCTTTTAAAACATCATTCTACCAATTAAGAACATAGTCTTAATAGGTTATTCATATCCACAATACTCACTCACTGATCAACATTTTCTTTATGCCACTACCATGCTCAAGTACTTGAACAAATATACCTTTGACATCAATGAAAATTATTCCTTTACATGATATACCCTTTTGACATCAACTACAATAATAAACAAATAAATTCCCCCTTTGTCATTGATGGAAAACACACTACAATCTGAAATCAATTCAAAATGGTACTTTTTCCCATTTACTTATTCTCCCCATTTTGAAATTAATAACAAAGGGTCTTCCAAAAAATGACCATCTTATCCTTGGACCTAAACTTCAATAAATAACACAATAAAATGTTGATAAAAAATCACCTTAGGCTTATACCATTTGTTGTAGATAACTTCTAGAACACTTGAACTATACCTTAAGAAACCATGCTTCTTATCATTGTCTTAACACTTCAAAACACAAAGCTAAAAACCTCCCACTAACTACATACTCTCCTCTTGAGTCACAATATGGAAACCAATCTAAAAAAAATATCTAAACATGCTAATTCTCCCCATTCTAAACTTTCTGCTAAAACTTAGCCCTTTTTTTACTAGGTTTTTCTTAACTGATTCCTTCTTTGACATTAAATTGAAAGAGACACCTTGTCCTTGGTATGAATGATATAGATAAAATTCCTGATCAATCACTAGGCTACTCCACTTCTAACATAGTTGAATAATTAGGGACTCACCCTTTTTCTTCACAACTTATGATCATCACTTGAGTCATTAGGATTCTGAAACCATCCTCAACTTCTTTCAAGAATCTTGATGCCAATACCAATTCTCAATGCAAATAAATCTATCAACTATTAGAAACACATAACAATTTTTGATTACCTATCATATACCAATTAACTACACAATATTTCATCATGCTTCCAACTCTATCAACAACATCCAACTTATCTATATGACCATATTGGTCTTGTAGACCAATCCATATTCCATATATCTCTAGACACAATCATATACTCAAAATTTCATTCCATATTATGTCTCCTCATAAAATGATCTCCAAAATCAATGCTCATACTAACCAAAACTCCTTTCACCTTGTAATATACATACAAGCTACAAATAAAATAACTCATACCTTACCAAATAGACAACCTAGAATATTCTTAAGATGAATCCTTCTTTGACTGAAACCTCATGCTTTTACGGATAGAAGAGTGTCTCCATTAATCCTAATAAAGTCACCCCTTTCCATAGGGATCTCAAAACATCATGAACTCAAGAATCTTCCATATATTTAAACCACTCTTCTCAACCATCTTGAAATTATGAGACTGATAGTCCCTCCTTAGAATCCACTTAGGCTTGACTAAAACATTCGACTCATCCACCTTGTCATATTTCTTCTTTTATTTTATTGTCTTGTCAATACATGCATATAATGAGTGTTCTTGAAATTTATTCACTTATATTCCTTTATATAGCTTAGCAAATAATCCATCTTGACTTTTGGACTCAATATGATCAGTCCTAATTTTCTTTGTCTTCCATACCTATGTTTGACCCTTATTATGTACTATAGGAGCTCCATATACCTTATTAAGTCTTGAGGGTATTATAACTCTCTTAGGAGAAAATATTTCAATGCATCCCATATTATGATAATTGTATCAAACAACATTACTGTACTTACCTCTTAACTTATCACTCCTCCCATGGTTCCATGATAACTCATCCCTTGAGACCATTCTACAATAACTTTCTCTATGACCAAAGATATGACAAGTAAAATAATAACCATTAAAATAATTATAATACCTCATTACATTGAGATAACTAATTGGTCTCTTAATTTTGACTTTCATGTTGGTACTATTGACTTATTGATGATCACTTTGAGTCTCATATTTGAGAGTTTATACATAGGTCTTTGAGGTCAACCTCTCTTGTTCTCTTTTGGGTCTTCTTTGAACACAATACCTATTTTATCATGTGGATACCGTTGACTACTCAAAATATCACAAAAAACTTTGCTACTACTTTCAAATTTCTAATGTGTCTTCAACTTGAGTGTTTCCTAGTCCAATTCTAACTTTAAGGAATCTATTTCTATCTTAAACTTGGCACACTCTTCCTCCTTGGTCTTGAGACTTGAAATGAGAATCTCAACCTAAGTTTACAATAGTTTAATGATCTCTTCATTTTCATTGGTGGTGTTTCTTAATCTCTCTTCAAAGAGATCAATTTGTTTCACATAACCTTTAATCCTTGATCTCAATTCCTGATTCTTCTTTCTTTGAAACTTTAATTCCCTTAGAGGATTCACAAATTATACCTCAAGGTTCACTTCAACCCCTTCTTCATCTTATTCTTCATCATCCATAAATCTTTTCCCTTTTGACCAACCCTCATTTTCTAGTTTTATAGCCATGAATAAGTTTTCATGACTATCATGGTTAGTACCATCATCATCACTATTAGATGTACTAGAGTCACTTACATTAGATGGGATGTTGTATTCTTTGGTATAGAAACTTCTTTTTTTATTGAGTGACCCTTTATTAAACTTGCTCATCTTGTCTATGATATGATCATGTCAACCTTTAAGGAATCTACCTATATATTCAATTCATCATACTTGGTGTCTTCTTCCTCTGACCAACTTCTACTCCCAAAGATTTCTACCATAGGTAGTACTTCTTCCACTTAATCACTAGACATCTTGTGCTTCTTAGGATCACCATCCAATTGTTAGTCTTGATTCAAAGGACTAGGATCTGATACCAATTATTATAATTATAATGACAAAGATGGGGGTGAATTAATCTTCAAAAACATTCAATAAATTACCCTTGAACATTCATAAATCATTCAAAGTAACTTATTGATTTAACAATGCATTAAGAACCAATCACATGAGCATGAAACAAGATAACTCATCACATATGTATGAAACCCTCATGGGGAATAAAATCCATTGAAAAAAGATCTTAGAAAAAATTTTCAATAATTTAATATATCAAATTTAGTTTATCACAAACCCAACATGGATCACCCACCCTAAATTTATCAAGCACCCACTTGACTTTAGTAAATACCCACTTGGTAGGAGGCTAAAACCACCTATGACTAAGCACCAACTCAATCAAACGAAACTTATAAAAGAATCAAAATAAAAGGTAGATACAAATACATATTTAATAATAACAAACTTATCCAAGATAAATTATTCAAACACCAACCCACAAGGAAGCTTCAACTCCTTCTTTGACAAAGCACCAACTCAACCAATCAACATATGATGATGATCACTTCATTAGTTATACTCCACTTGATCTCTCTCGAAACTGCCTCTAGGATTATTTGCTCAACTAGCCCTCTTCAAGACTGAACATGTCATATGAGTTTAACATTCAACTAAAGAACACAAATATTATCTTAATTAAATTCTTATCTACTCTATATTTATGGTTTACAATATGTTATACAACATTCTTCTACTCATACATATTCTATTTTACTCACTTATATGCATAACTTCTATTTACACCATTTGTCTAATCCTCATCAAATTTAATTAGGTCATGCATGTCTATTTTTCATTTTTATACAACATAAAATATTATCATGTATACTTATAAATTCTCATATAAATTTTTTCAACTCATTTAAAATCCTTCTTCTGCTCAATCATGCATCATATTTTTCACTCATTGCTTGCATACCCAAATAGGCCTAAAATGCCTTACTTATATACAAGAATCTTACTCACACACATCTTATTTTACCAAACACACTCAAAACATTTGTTTTATTACACATTATGTAATAATAAATGTTACAAACATGAATCAATCATAATTAGTTGGCCACAACACCTCATAAGCCTTATTCCTCCTTTAGGTCTAATAGAGACCTAATTGCATTAGTCCTTCTTATCAACACATTACCATTTGATCCCTTAGAAAAAAATAAATCCATATAAATAGTAAAAAAATTTAAAATAAAATATAAATATTCCTTATCCAACATCCTCTCAGCTTCATAACACCTTTTAGGTCTAACCCCTTCATGAAACCCCTCAATAATACTTAATCCTATTAGGCCCATATACACCAAAAATTATGCCTTTCAATACTGAAGCTAAAACACACTTAATATGCTAAAAAATTATTAAAAAAAAATACATATAAATAATATAAATTACCTTAGTTTCATTACCAAATGCATTATATACTTTCACTCAGAGCTTAAGGCTTCAAGATCAACTCATCAAAAACACTCACTCAAAACTTCCAGAATACTCAAAACATAGTCACTAAACATTTGACTTTGAAAACTTTAAAAGACTTTATGCATTAAAAATATTCTCTAACATATTAATAACATCCTAAAACACAAAAATAATATGGTCTAATAGCAAAATATTTGTCTTTTAGACCAATCTCATGACCTTATATCTCATTAATTATCAAGTTTTGGTAAAATAGTTTTCAATTTCATATTTGTGCCAAGAGACATGAAATAGTGGATGAACATAGGAAGAAGGTGGGAGCTCCAACTTATAAGCAACTGACCCAATCTTCTAGATAACTTTATATGGCCCATAGGACTTTAGAGCCAACTTATGATATCCTTTGAGTTTTAGGGATGATTTTTTATATGGATATAGGTAAAGAAAAACCATATCACCTACTTGAAAAGTGTTCTCAAAATAGTGTTAATTAGCCTATTATTTCATTCTATTTTGTACCATATGAAGATTATTCCACAAGATGCTAAGGATTTCATCCCATGTTTAGATAATCATGTCAACCACTTAAATTGTTGAACTATTGTGGGTGTACAAAAGGAGCACTGGTGGTGTTTAACCATATACTACTCGATATGAAGTCATTTTAGTTTAAGTGTTATAAGAGGTATTATACCACCATTTGGTGAGAGGGAGCCACTTTGCCCATTGATTTTGTTGATCTAAGGTAAATTAATGAAGAAATGTTTCCAAGAATTTGTTGAAAATCTTAGTTTGGCCATCAATTTGTGTATGGTACCTATAACTCATCTTTAGTTGGGTGCTAATGTATCTAAATATTTCTATCCAAAAATGGCTGGTGAAGGTTGTAACACAATCTAAGAAAATGTAAGAAGAAATGCCATGAAGATAGAAAATCTGGTCCAACAAAATTTGTGTGACTATGGAGGTGTTATAGGGATGGTTGAGGGAACAAAAATGACTATATTTGGAGAGATGATCAACCATAACCAAGATCACTATTCTACTTTAGTGATCCACTCAATGAAATACATAGAAATATTTAGCCAAATCCTGGTAAGGATGGGTAAGGGTTTGAGCAACCCAAGAATGAGTTTTGTTTTACCTTTATTGCATTGGTAGGTATCACATTCAACCACCATTTTTTGAATTTCCATTTTCATGCCCACTCATAAGTTTTGAGAAACCTTGAGTGCCTTGTAGATGGAGATGCATGGAGTTCATAGAATATAGCTTGTTGAAGACCTGTGTTATGGGAAGCACCAAACAACCATTGTATCATAAAGAATCACCATCACAAGAATAATGTGGTAATATAGAGGGGTTAGTGCCCAACTATTGAGTGATTTGAGATAATGAGGAGTCATTGATATACCCTTGTTATGTAGTGTCTAACCAATTTAGAATATGCATGGAAATAGCTAAAATGGAAGCTTGGTCCATAAATGTGCAAGATCAAGCATCAACCATAATATTATACTTACCCTTATTGTAAGTGATATCATAGTTATAACCCATAAATTTTTTGACCCATTTCTATTGTGATGGGGTGGAGACCCATTATTCTAGGAAATATTTCAGACTCTGGTGATTAGTTTTGATGAAAAAATTATTCCCCAATAGGTATGGCTACCACATCTATACTACATGCAAAATGGACATCATTTCCTTCTCATAAGTAGAGAATACTAAATTATTTCTAGAAAAGGCTTTGCTGGTGAGTGTAATGGGGAATCCTTCTTGGAGGAGAATAACACCAAGTCCATTATTGTAAGAATTTCTCTCGATAATGAAGGTCTTGGAAAAATATAACATAGATAGAATAGGTTTAATACACATAACTTATTTCAATTCTTCAAATGCACACTCAGTCGATTGTGTCCATTAAAAGCATCCTTTTTCAACATAGCTATCAATGGAGTTAATATCTTCCTATAATACTTGATAAACTTGCAATAGTATCCAATCATCCCCAAAAAACCATGGAGGCTTCTAAGTGTCTGAGAATGAGGCTAATTTGTCATGGTAGCTATTTTTTTGGGATCCACCTAAACCCTTTGGGATAAAATAATATGCCCAATATACTATAATTAATCTTGGTCAAAAGCACATTTGGACTATTTTTCATAGAGATGATGATTAGAGAGAAGTTGTAGTGCAAGATCTAGATGTTGGAGATGCTCAGACTATGTTTTAATAAAGATAAGGATATCATCGAAGAAGACTAGAATGATTTTTTTTAGGTATGGAAAGAATATTTTATTCATCATTGCTTGGAATGTTTAAATATCATTAGTGAGGCCAAAGGGAATGACTAGAAACTCATAGTGGCCATCATGCATGTAGAAAGTTATCTTAAGGATATCATCCTCATGAAGCTGGATCTAGTGATATCTAGAGTGGAGATCCAACTTGGAGAGAATATGAGCATCATGAATCTCATCAAGAAGCTCATAAGTAACAAGGATTAGGAACTTATCCTTGATTATGATGTGATTAAGTGCTTGGAATTCAATGTATAGGCACTATGACCCATATTTTTATAAGGAGAACTAAGGAAGAATATGGGATGGTAATGGGGTGAATAATGCCTTTCTTCAATAAGTCTCAAATGAGCATATTGATCTTGGTATTTTGATAAAATATGTAGTGGTAGGGATGAACATTAGGAGGAATGCTTCCCTGAAGGAGCTAAATATGATTATCTTTTGGCTGTGAAGTTGGAAATCCCATTAGTTTAATAAAGACACATGCATACCTATGCAAAAATGATTTTTAGATTATAATGAGTAGTGGAGATCATTGATGGTTGAATTTTAATGGAATGGATCTAGGCAATGGTGCCTTTTGAATTATTTTTAATAATATTTTTCATGTGATGTGAATTTATGATGCTGATAGACCCTAGGTGTAAGCCTTTCAATGTGTGCTTTGACCCATTATCTAAAAATTACATCCAAAGTTTAGCAAAATATCATAAGATTTGTAACCATTGGGCTCCGAAAACAACATCACATCCTCCTAAGTGCAAGGAAAACATGTCAAATTGCTTATAATATTTAATAGAGATATGCTGATTGTAATATTTTCATTTGCAAGGTAATGCACTCTTATTGGCAATTATGACTTCAAAGTTGGATCAAGTATGGAAAAAATAATTAGCTTATTTAGAAATCTAAAGGTTAATTAATTTATGAGTACTACCATAATTAATGATTATTTTAAGAGAGATCTTCTTGAAGTAACCCCTAACCCATATGGTTTATGGGGTGGTGACTTCTACTAAGTCATAAAGAGAGATCTCTAGTTGGTCTTCCTAAGAAGCAGGTTCCATAATCAATTGAGTTTTTTCCAGATCATTTGATGTATATCCTAAGCATCTTCCCAAACTTCAGTTTTAGGTAGAGAGTACACATCCAATAGGTAAATATTTTTCTCAACACATTGATATCCCCAAGTGAATTTGTCATCAAAATTATAATGTAGTCCTATTAATCTACATGCCCACATATTTGATTCAGTCAAATGCTTGATAGGATTTATTTTGGGGGATAGAATTGTGTGAGATCATTGTGGAGTTATATTTATGAATGGATGAAAATTGGATTTGGATCATTGCTGAGCTATGATCTTATCCTCTGCCAACTTAGCTAATCATGAGGTTTCCATCATTGTGTTGGGCTGGAACATTTTGAGCTCAAATAAAATTACATCCTTCAGACCAATGACAAAAAAAATCATGAAGAATTCATTAAAAATTCCCTTTATGTGATTGGCTAGTTTTTCAAATTCAATACAATATTCTCTCATGGTTCCTATTTGGCAAAGCTTAGTAGGTGCTCTAGTGAAGTCATCAAAAGCACTAGGGCCAAACCATTACAAAATTAGGGTGCCAAAATTGGTCCATATTGGCTCATCATGAGCCTTGATATACCAATGATACCATTTAAGAGCTTCATATTCCAAGTGAAAGGATGCAAGTGGGGCTTTGTTGGCATCAAAAGTATTATGTAGACTAAAATATTGTTTTACCTGATAGATCCATCTAGTCGAATCTACACCATTTAATTGAGGAAAATCAAGCTTTGTCCCATAAAAATTATTGGAATAAGAAAAACTAGTGTCTAAATAGGACTTTAGATGTCATTTTTTGTTCAAGGTGGTATGTTGAAGATTGAGTCTAAGAATTTTTTCATCAAGATCTTTGATTTGGGTCTTGAGCTTGACAATTTCATCCTCCATGTTTTTTACTCCTACTCAGGTTACTACCATGGTAAGAATAAGATATTTTTTTTTTCAATGGATAGTAAAAATAGAGTTAAGACATGGTTAGTAAGGGAATTTTTTAATTTAAGCAAATTTAGAAGGGGTAAAAGTATTTTTACTAGTTTATTTGTAATGTCTAAGTATGATTGACAAAGGTGAGGGTAAATTCAAAAACATAATGGAAAATTTGTCTAAGAGGGATAAAGGATAAGAAAATAGGAATGAACACTATGGAAATTTTTTAAGGAAAATGGAAAAAAACTGAAAAAGTTATGGCAAAACCCCAAAAAATGAAAAATTGAGATTTACAATAATTAGAAGTGGAATTGGGGTATGGGACATTAAAAAAATAAAATGTGCAAAATGGAATTTTAGATGTCTCGATAATTTTTGAGAATCAAAAATGTCACAGGTGGAAAGATATGACCAAGAAACAAATAAAATTTACAAAGTTTTTTGATAATCTACCAGGAATATTTTGAAACTAGTATGATAAGTCTTCTAATACTCTACTAGTAATATGCATAGATCTGATATGGCAATTTTTTTGATACTCTATTGGTAATATACTGAAATTGGTATGGCAAGTATTTTGATACTTTGTTGGTAATATGCAAAGATCTGATATGGCAACTTTTTTGATATTTTGTTGGTAATATTTTGAAACTGATAGAAATGGGACCCAAGTTTGAATGGTTACCTAAGGGTTTAAATATATCTCTCTAGCCACCAATGTTTTTTTAATGAGTATGGCTCTCCAAAAAAAATTGTCCATGGATTAACCCTAAATATTATCTCTTGGTTTTCCTCATGGGTGAGAACTAGTCAATCAAGATGGGGCCATTGTCCTTTTCACTGGTAGGTCCTTTCAATGGGCTAGCTACTTCAAGGTTGTTATGGTACTCCTCACTATTATTTTTAGGTATTATTACCAAGCACTTCCCACATTTATGTTGATAGGTATTTACCCTGATCTAAAATAGATTATAGTATCTAGAGCAAAAACATCACAATGCAATGGAATAGAAAACACTTTATGAGAAAAACATTTGGCCCTAGAGAGCACTCTAATACTAGATGAGAGGATCCTCCTATAAAAAATTAATGAAAATTCATGAAATAATAGATTTATATAAATATCAAAAACATCAAAGGGATTATATTGATCACATGCCACTTTGAAGGGACAACCTCCTTTGAGCATGCTCAATTTAATAAATTCATGGATGCCTTCATTGGCCTCAACACTTACTTATATACTAAGTATAATCTAAGAAACTACTACTTCCCATGAATGTGGGATAAAACACAATTCTCACAGGATGACTTACAAAGCATATGCATCCATAACAACTAATATACTAGTAAACTAAAGATAAGGGGTAACACAGGTTCCTAAAATTATGCTTCCTATGTAAACATTAGTTCTCTTCAAACAATATTCTATGACTTGTACTTCCATGTTCACATAATTCATGACAACTATCATCCATGCAACACTCACTCTTTCATGAATGACCTTACTCATGAAAACTCTCGTGATCACACTCTTATGTACCTTAACATATAAAATAATGTCATCTGTCCTTAATCACCTTTGACATCAAAGTTCACAAGATGGTTCTTGATATCACACACATCAATATTGACATGATACACCTTTGACATCAACCTTGGCATCAAATTTTATCACTAATCACCTTTGACAAAATCATACTACCAATTGAGAAGACATTCTCAATAGGATACTCATATCCTCAATACTCACTCACTAATAAATACTCTCTTTATGCCACTACCATACTCAAGTACTTGACCAAATAAACCTTTGACATTAATGACCACTATGCCTTTACTTAATGCACCCTTTTGACATCAATGACAAAAGTAAGACAACATAAGGCATAAATATAGGTTACTAAGACTTATAAGGCCAGAGGAGCTCAACTCCATGCATGGAAGCATTGGTTGAAGGTAGGAGACAAAGTGACCAAGGAATGTTTTTCTCTTCTTCAGTTAAGGCAAGTTGTATACAAAACTAAATCCATAAAAAGTGCTTTAGATAGGCTTACCAAATTACCTGATATCCTCCAAACCTTTTTGCACTACTACCATGGTGTCTTTATGGTGCAACCTTCATCATCTAATCATGAATTTTTCCTCTCTTAATACCTTATTGTGGTCCCCTATAATCTCTTAGAAGTGTAGAGAATTACTTGTGATAGACCTCTTAGTATCAATGACCTTAAGGAAGCTATTATGCAAATGGCATCTGATAAAGGTCTAGGTATTGATGGCTTTCCCTATGAATTTTATCAAACCCTTTAGGATACGATTGGGATTTATCTTCATAAAGTCTATTCTAAAGCTATCATGACCAATTATTTAGGTCATCTCATCAATTAGGGAAAAATAAAATTCATTCCCAAGGTAAGAGGACCCTAATTTTATCACCAACTAGAGACCCATCACTTTTCTCAATATTTCCTACAAAATTATAGCTAAAGAATTAGCTCTTAGAATCAAACACTTGCTTCCCTTAATTGTGCAAAGTGAGTAAACATGCTTCATTCAACATAAATATATTCTAGATAATGTTATGATTATCTGAGAAGTTATAGAATGGGATAAAATATATAACTAAAAGGTGTTTTTCAACAATAATGATTTTGAGAAACTTATTATTGGATTGAATGGAATTGTATCATAGTTATGCTTTAGTATCTAGGGCTTGGTCCCAAGTTTGTTGACATTGTCAATATGTTATTTCAAGATGTTAGGGTTTGTATTACAATCAATGGTTCCCAATCTCAACACTTTGAGATCCATATATCCATCAAAAAAGGATTCCACTTACTCCCTTGCTTTATGTTTTGTTTGTAAAAGGTAGTTATCTATTGGCTGGCTATGTTTCCAAGGGTCTAGTCAAGGGGATATCTCTTCCTAATTCAAATCACTAGTTAATTAATGGGTATTTTTTTGATGATTCCTTCCTCAGTATATAAGAGGATGAATAATCTATCAAGCATGCCATGGAATGTTTATATATCTTATGTCTTGCATCTGGGTTGTCTATTCAATGGAATAAAATTCATTGTTATCACCAATCCTTGTCACCCAAACCTCCTTGGATGGAGGGATACATATGGAAATGAATTATTCCTAGGGTCCAATTTAAATTATCAAGTATTCTATTTATTTTCAGAGCCTCTCCTATATAATTTTGGTCTTATGTGATTCAAAGAGTTGAGAAAAAATTATCCTTTTAGACCATTAAGCCTTTGACTTTGGCCAGTAAAATACACATTTATTCTAAGGTGCTCATTGCTACTCATGTGTACTATTAATTTTTCTGGGCTCCCTCTAATGCCTCTTATGAAAAGCTTGAAAATATTCTTTGAGACTTTATTTGGGATAATTATGAGGGACACAAAGGTTTTTATAGAGTCTCTTAGGATATTTATTATTGCCATAAATAAGTTGGTGGAATGAGACTCATAGACATCAAGCTTCAGGGTCTCACTCTAAGGGTTATATGGATTATGAGAATCTTGGAAGGATATGAAGATTTAAAAATTATTTTGAGGCACTAAACCTCTTAAGGTTGCTCACTTGCTAGAAAATCCTCACAAGGAATTAGATTTCACAATGTATTTATCTCACTAGTGACAATAAAGGTATGGGGTGATTTTGTTATGAAAAGTATTTATAAGGCCTATTAAACACTCAAACCCCACCTCATTTTGGTAGGGAGTGGGTTTAGAGGTGGTATTTGTCTAAACTCTCAGTCATTATGATAGTCTCCCTAGTTGAACTTCCACAATATCTCCTTTTCCATGGTCCCTTGGATCAAAATGTTGAGGTTATTTAATAAAGGTATTCTCATAGTTGGTGATGTATTTTTTAATGACTCTACGGACTAACTTCCTTGGCCTATGCTAAAATAAAAGTTCCATATTATTAAGGAAGATGCATAATCCATTTTAGAATTGTAGAGTTCCATACTAGATGAATACTTACACAGAATTAGAGTTTCCTCTCTTACATCATGGTGGAAGGATTGGTCTTGGCCCAAAATCATACCATTTCATTGTGATTCTCCTCAGTTGGGTTATAATTTTTTGGGCCCTCAACCTATTGATACTAATGTCCTCAATCACCAATGGTATCTTAAATCTCTCTATTGAGTTTGGGCCCAAAGATTTGATAATAATTAGGCAACATGTATTGAGCCCAAAGAAGCCTATTTATTTTGGTGTATCCTCTACCAAGGTCTAACTATGGGGGATCAGCACAAGTACTTGGAGGTTTTAAATCCCACTTGCATGGGATTTCATCATCTAGAAACTATCAAGCATCTCTTTTGGTTTCACCATCATGCCCAGTCATCTTGGAGATGGATTCAAACCCTTTTTAAACCCTTCAAGCCTAAAATGTTCACTTGGAAAATGGCTCTCCTAAGGGACTCCACCTTATTTCCTACAAGATATAATGAATTTTGATATTTTTCATGCTAATATTTTTTTTATATTTATAAATATAGAAATCTAGCATTTTTTAATAATGAATCTATGGAAAAATATGTTTTTATATAACTAATAAATTTTTTATGATTGCTAATGTTACCCTTTAGATATAGATTCAAATAGATAAATTATGGATCAATATTTACCATATGCATCTCCTCCTATACCATTGTGGAAATGCTCCTTATGTGGTCATCTGTGAGCTTACTAATCCCACTCCTCACCACTCCCCTCTTGGGGGTTTTTGGCATCTGGGAGGAACCACTACTCTCATAGCTATAAAATTCAAATTTGGAGGAGATATTCTCCTCACTTTGGCTATCCATCTCCTCCCCAAGGATTTGATAGAGGAAATAGAGATAGTGGATGTGGGTTAGGGACCCCCTCTATAGGATAAATTATTGTGGTTGGCATTGTCCATCTCTCCTTCCCATTAGGATTCTTAGGTGCAACATGATAGTAAATCTAATTGGTAGGATGATGGATGGCCCCCCCTCCCAGTTGATGAAGATCCCTTAGCCCAAGATGGCTAGGGAGGGAAGCCTCAAGACCCTCTACCTCTACCTCCTCTATTGACAACCATGTTCATAGTGTTACTTAGTTGTTTGTGATATTTCATTCCTTTTTTTATTAGTGTGTACTTGATTTAGTTTAACTATAGTTATTGTCTGGGTTGTGGCCTCTTTTAGACTTATTCTACCTTGAAGCTTCCTTAGCTTAGTGTGGTTTTTGGGTTGTGACTTTTACACCCATTTTTTATGATTAATGTTGTACTATATGTTTTTGTTAAATTAATAGCAATACACTTTTCAATCAAAGAATAATATATCCAAAAATTATTACACTAGTGTAATTGAAAGGAAAAAATCATTAAAAGATATTAAAAAGTACAAGGACAAAACAAAGATTCACACTAAACATCAACAAGCTTTAGGAATCCTAACAAAATCTATGCCCCTTGTCTATAAAAAACATGCCAGAAGTGTTTTACCATCACCCCCAAAAGAAGAGAAGGCCACACGATCCTAATAACATCTATCACATCAAAAAAATATCTGATTAGAGGGTCTGATTTGAAGTTCAACAAAGGGACCATTCTCATAGTTAGTGCTTTGGGACATGTGAATAGCTTCCAATACCAATTTATCATATACAATCCATTTCAACAATGGAACCTTAATGAAAGTAGCATATTTTGTATCCATCATAGCAGTGGTTTATCAAATAAATTAGGATTATTTCCTTTACTAAAGCTCAAAAATGGAGATTCATCAGGGATATTAATAGCATCCTTCCACTAGGCCACATAGAAAGGATTATTTATAACTAGTCCATCAAAACCAACAACATAACAACCCTCCACATCTTTATTCCCTTTCAAAATAATATCCACTTATTCCCCTAAAAATTATTATATAATGATAACCTCCTCCTTATCATATAAAACTAAATTTTCACCTTTCAACACACCCATAATAGTATCCATATTAATTTAAAATGCTTAAAATTTTAGTATAAATTCACTTACCATAACAAAACATTGGCCTTTCATGATGTGTTTCTGTGTGTTCTAAACAACCTTTAGAATGAAGTTTTGAGTGGAACCATAAAATTTACTCTTTTCAATCACCATCATGAATTCTTACGTCAACTATTTTGCATTCCAACATTCCATTTCACTCCCAAATTATCCATGCCAATGTAGTATCAAAATAATTATAGAGAATAATGATGAGGGATTGCAAATAGACTAGAATATATCATCTTCTATAAGCTCCACATAATCACTAATAAAGGGTGTATTATTCTAACATCTAATTTTTATCTATGTCTTATGCACACATTCCTCTTTTCCAACCAAAAAGTATCCTCTACCTTTGGCCCATGCTTGCCTGACTTCCCCATTTGAAGAATAAAGAAGAAAAATAAAAAGCATAGCAAAAAAATAAAGAGGAGGGAGATGGATTGTAGGGTGGCCTATTAAATAGTGAAAAAATAATCAAAACCCCTATTGATTTAAATACAGATATATATTAGGTATTATTACTAAAAATTATAAAATAATTAGCAACAACTTTCACAACATTAGATGAGAAGATCTATAAAATTCTTGATTCTAGTTCAAACAAGACAAATAGGAACACTTACATATGAAAAATAAGACATGTTTTAGGGAGGAGAATGAGTTGATAATGTAGCCATTTATTAGTTTATCATATTTGGTTTCATACCAATACATACAAAAAATCTTTTATTTTAAAGAAATAAAAGAGTGAAAACAAACTAAATGATCTCTTACAATGTTTGCAAGGCAATATCTCTTTGGACTATGAGAAAAACATAAATTTGAAAATGGATTATAAGTTGAGGATTAAAACATTCCTTAAGTAGGCTTTTTGTAGACTGTTCAAATAATAGGTATATGTTATAATAACTTGGTTAGATAACTCAACATTTGGTTGAGATAATTAGAGAGATAGTTGAGTGACTCAATCTATTGGTGGAGATAATTGAGGTTGTGATTTAATGATTTTTAAATTATAATTATTAATTAATTTTATATAATTATTTGTGCATGATTAATTATAAATAGATTAGTTAATTAAAATTAATTAACTATTTTTTAATTTGGGAATGAAAATAATATTAATGAATGTAGTATAATATTTGTAATTTGAATGATGAGTTAGTAAACAATAATGGTGATTATGTTCATATTTAATGAAGTTAATTATGATACTAAATGTTATATAACTTAGGTGTTTACAGATCTCAATGCAAACTCTCCAATTAGAGTAGACATAATAAAACTTGTGTAGCTTGTGGCATAATATTTTCCCTATGGGCCTGAAAATATCATCAAGGAAAGACATTAGAGGGATTATGAGGCATAGAAGATTAAACTAGATTGACACCTATAGATAAGTTTGGTTGGTGACCTTGAAGTCATAGGTACATTTGGATAAAATCAAAAACATGTTTTGTAGGAGCCAAAAAATCAATTTTACCAAAAGAACTTCGACCTCAAATGGCTCCTCAAAGGAGAAAAGAAAGAAATCCTTTGTAAGGTTTCATACTCCAGTGACATGGACACTTGAGGGCTCTTTTTGGTGCCAAAATTAAGCATTGAAAATTTATCCAAGGAGATATAGCTGATAAAGTAATAAGAGAGTTGTTTTCATACCATTTGCATACACTATCAACAACATCAAAACTTAAACATACCTCATGCTAAGAGGGAGAGTCAAGAAGTATTACTTTATCATAAAAAATTTATAACAAATTTACTAACTCCCTTAAGTACCATCCTTTATGTTATTTGTAACAATAATTGTAACACAGAGGGCAAAGGCAATTATATAGCACAAGCCCATCTGAAGGGTAGTGTGATGAGTTTAATAAATATATAACTAATCTAGAAGATCTTATAGATGCACTATAGAGTGTAAGGTATGTAAAAATTCAAAAAAAAAAAATTAAAAATAACATAAAAACCCTAGAAGAGGTCAAGTTTCTTACCTCTACATGATATTTTTTTTGTAGTCTATAATTTTAATTTCACCTAATTTTTAATATTTTAAAATTGATAATTATAAAAAATAATAAAATAATATATCACCACCAAAATTTCCTTGTTGTCAAACTTTTAAAACATAACCAAATAATATATAATAAATTGATATACTTTAGAACAACAAACCCATCTTTTAAAACAACAATGGAAGGGAATATAATAAAGTGATGTACATCAAGTAAATGATGATGTAAGTGATATATTTTTTATCTAAATTTTTTTCATGAAACTAAAATATTATTATCTACAAAATTTTCACTTAACATATCCAAAGGAATATAATAAATTAATAAGATTTCTCAACAAATCTAATAAAACATAATAAAGTGACAATGTGTAATAATTGTGTCAGCCTACTAAACAAACCATAAAAACATGTAATAAATCCATATGTACACATTAAATTAAGCCTAATAATATAAAAAAGTAAAATAAAAAATAATTAATATTATAATTTTCAAAAAATAAAAATAATAGGAGAAGTTTTATAAAAGTATCATGAATTTTAGGCAACCTTGAAATAGTCATTATAATCTAATAATAAAATTAGGGTTTTTGGTGAAATTTTAGAATAATATTGTAAATTTGTCATGATATATTCACCTCCTAAAAACTATACACTCATGATTATGGTTACCATATTTATGGACTCCATATTTCTGTAAAATGGAAGACATGTAAATTTTGGTTTGATGACTCCATTCCTTGGGGTTGGATCCTTGAAAAACTTGCTTAGTATTTTGAAATTTTGCATCTATCACTAATAAATTATTATTCTTCATGTCCTAATATGGTAGTTGAACCTTTAAATGATAATAAAAATGATTTTTAGAGGTATGAAGTTTAGGTCAGCACATTTATAAAGCACAAAGTATTATCAAGCTCCTTAATAGTACACAATATCAAAGGCATGAAATCAAGTAAAATGAAATTCAATAAGGCATTGTAATGTGTATCTACCATTATTTTTCATTACTATAATGAATGATTTCTAAATGATTTATCCATCTATAATGCTAAAAATAATGGTCTAATAAATTCTAGATGCTCTTTGAGATTTATTTTTTTATTCTTGGAATCATTTTTTAATATGGAAAATAGATTTCTAAATCCATCAATTTAATAATAAATAAATTGATGTTTCAGCTGCAACATTTGAAACCATCATTAGGGAGAAGCTGGAAATGAAAAGTTCTCTAAGGAATTTTATATTTAGTGAATCACTAAATAATAAAAATTTAAAATATTGATAATAGGGGACTAAGGTTAGATATCTATAATCCAACAAAAGTAGTAGTTAAATAAATAAATAAAACTAACCATAAGCTAACTTTTAATGTTTAATAAATTTTTGAATATCATGTCAACTTTAGTTAGTTCATAAATCATCTCTCTTTCTTAAATGTTTTATTATAGGTCACTAAGAACTACTAATTCTAAACACATTGTCTCTATTTAGATTGATCAACCACTTTTCATTTCAATTATTTCCCTAGTCTCACTTTTCCAATAATCATCTTCTTTAAAAAGTAACAAATTTGGTGTTTGGTGATATTGGCTCATGTTATTATAAGGACAAACTATTAAGTGGAGAGTTATGAACATATATAGAATGCTCTATGAGCTTAGTTTAAAAATACTTGTTTCACCTTCATAGGGAATGTTGCAAGAACAAATACTAAGTTAACAACTTTTTGTACCTTATGATCCAAAATATCTTTAGTGGAATCCAGAGAAGTGTGAATGGTGTTATGTAGTTTAAATGTCATTTATATAACAACTTTATTCACAATTATCATTAATTGTTTTAAAATTCCCTTTATGTATGTGATAATTATCATAGGTGTTATTGAGTCTTCATTATTCTTTATATGTATATACATACGATCTCTATGGAAATATCTTTCAATTTCTAAGGTTTTATAAACATTTACCATCAAGACCTTTAAGAGGTTTTTTTTCTATTACTTGAGGAGATTTGATTATTAGATTCATATTTCCCTTATTTCCAAAGAATTATGAAAAAATAGTTTTATATCAATGGTGATGGTGTGAGTCTATATATATATATATATATATATATTTCCATAATGATTTGGATTTGACTTATTTTCCATTACAATGATTTTGAAAATTATCAAGTCCATCATTATATTTTGGGACCATTTAACATTCATGTCATCTACAAACCTATCCCACCAATTGGATTTTAGCAGATAATATTCTAGTGATTTCAACTCAAAATGTTCCATGAATAAGTTAGAAACAATTTCTAATAATGTTGACCTCATTTTTACTTAGGTTATTCATAAACATCTTATTTAAAGGAGAATAAAGTTGATATTATTACAACATAATTCTCCTAAATATGTGGCTGGGGAGGTAGTGAAGATATGAATGATAGCCAAAGTATTATAAAGTGGTATCTTTGTGAATAGATAAACCACATCAAAACTAACTATAGATCATCATGCAACTAACAATGTAAACATTATATGTTTCATGTTATTAAAGAGGGTGATGTTATTTGTGCACAGTACATTCATTATTATGCTTGCCTCTAGATTTATCTCAATGATGTCAGTGCTAATAAACATTTACCAGAGAATAATATGAATTTGGCATTAAGTGATGAAATTTTACCCTAGCTTGTGTTAATTGATGTGGGTTGTAGATAGCTAAATCTAGCCACTGATAACCTCCAACCAGGCTTTTGGATAATTTCTACCCAAAATACACAATTTGGCCTAAAAAAACTAAAACATGATAAATGATGTAAAAATGACATATTCAAGTGCCAATTTTGGCTAGGGTATCCCTAAATGGGGCAATGTAATTTATGGGATATATAACTTTGATTAGATCATTTCGAGTCAAAATGTTAATTTTGCACCTGGGTGCTCTAAATTGCTCTTTCCTATCAAATATTATGCACAAGATGTATGCCTTTGTTATTTTTTGTTAGTAACATCTTAAATGGGATAACAGATCTAACACATCTAACATTGCCTTCCAATTCCAATCCAGTCAAATTTTAGACCAATAACAAGGCATTTTGATCAATTTGAGTAATTTGTGCACAATGTGCTTAATCATGCTTAAGAGATAATTAACCAAAATCAAGGAAAAATTAATAATTACATGGGAACTTGTTGAATACTTGTTTTTGGAAATGAATATTTAATATATTCATCATTAAGTGACCTCATTTCTTGGGAAGGCATCCCTAAGCCATAAATGCCACAAATATCAGGATTCATGCCCTCCATGCCTCATCAATGCCTTCCATAATTCCTTGCATGCCTATTAATTTCCCTTTCTTCTAATTTCATGATGACGATAATTAAAAACTTAATTATAAAAAAATAATTAATCCTCAACCACACATCTCAATCTCAAGATGGATGGTTTAGGTTGATTCTAGACATTCTAAAAAATCTATAAATAGGAGGCCTCACCACATCATTTCTAAGTCTTGATTATGCAAAGTTATAATGCACAAATGGTTCCAAAAACTTCAAGAAACTAGTGTTACCATGCCAAATTGATTCCAAGCCAAGCCAAACCAAGCCAAAGATGCCAAGGAGATATGGAAGTAGCCAAGCTTCCATTGCCAAAGACTTCATGAGCACAAGCAGAGTAAACAACTACAACAAGAATTTTGGAGCATCTAGGTAAGGTAAAAGAGGGTTTATTTTGCATTCTAGTTGTGTGTTTTATTCATTTTTTTATCTAAGCTCTCCTTAGTGTGTAGGCCTAAAGATGTTATGCTATTAGTGTGTTTATTTCATTTTGTTTCATTTTGGAACTAACACCATACTAATCATCCTCTCTTGAGTCATATTCCTAGATCACATTATGGCACACTCGGTGGGACTAGATGCATCTCACACCTAAAGAATATCATTTTGAAACTCTAAAATATTTATTTAGACCCTTAAAACTCATGTAAATTGATTTTCTAACTTTATTTTGTTGTTTTTATTTATCACAGTTTTACATAGTAAATGACATCGAAAAGTAAGACCGACATCGGTTACATAGCTTAACCAATGTCAGTTAGCAAAACCAATATCGGTTAGATTTTAGTTAGCCAAGGTAACCATCATCAGTTGTATATCACTAACATTAGTCACTGTGTTTTTCCAAAAACATAGACTTGAGATCTATTTTTCAAAAGTTCATTGTTTCAAAACAAAAAGAGCTTCAAAGCTAAAGGACATGCTAACATTTTTGTTGTAGGACTAAGCTTGATGTTTGCTTAAAACATGTTTGAATCACCTTTGCATGATTAAAAATCAATTAGGAACCTTTTTTTGGGTGTTTAACAAATAATTTAGATGTCTTTGGTGAATATTTTCAAATTTTGTAACTAAGACCAAGGGGTCAAATGAACACCACCTCACTTTCATTTGGGCTTAAAATTGAACACGCTTGTCAATTATTTTTTGCAATAGTTGTTTAGATTAAATTTTTGTTTGGAAAAAAGAGGGATGTTGCATGTATGCTCTTCCATTTATCCCCTGTAGGGAACCCTTGGAATCAAAAGCACCATTCCTATTGTAAAAATCCTAGTCCAAGGCTTAGAAAGAATGTCATCTAAAGCACTCCCCAAAAACTTGTCAAAGTTTAGGTGATCTTGAAAATGACCTTAAAGTTTTTCTATTAATTTTTTTAATTTGTGTAAACTTGGCTTGTGAGGGGGATGTCATTACCTCCCACAAGTTCTTTAGGGAACTTGACCTGGGGTTTTCTCTCCCAACATTGACTTCATTTGGCTCCTTTGGAGTTGCACACGGGACATAGTGGCACTTTGGACATCGCAATACACTGAGCAAACAACAAGATGTAGTGGTTGAAAAAATGACTAGACCTTTTTGCAATAAGCCAAGTGATATGAACCCAAAATATGTGATTTTCTTATGCATTGTTTAGCATGAAAGTCATTGTGCAATTGATTCCCCTAGATCATTTAGAAACTTGTTAGATCTTAGAAAATATCGACATGTCTTGGAAGTATTTTTTGTGCAAGGTGTGCCTCAATTTACATGTCACAATACTATCATTTGAGAGAAGGGTATAAAACCCCCACTATATAATGCACATTTACTTTTGGATGAACACTTAAAATCCTCTCAAATGATGTATATTGATGGATTCTAACAATACCAAGTAACCTTCTCAGTTTAGGATGCAAGATAAATTAATTAGTTGGTCTTATCCTAGATTAAATTCTTATTTGGAGTCAAAACTTGGTGTAAACAATAATCCAAACCAAACACAGTCAAAATTTTCCTTTTAATAAATAGGTGTTATGCTACCTGCGTGAGATCATCAATTTGCCTTGTTCAAAAGTTCATCAAAATTGAGAGTCATATCATCCATTTTGGCATAGTTTTGATACCCAATTGATTCTATACATTTAACAAAGTTACTTAAGTTCTTCACTTATAATCTAAATTCATAGTTGCACCTTTACAAGTTCATAGGGTTGATGTGTTAAGTGGGTTAGCCATTTACTCTAAACTTGAGGGAACTTAGGTTCAATTTCCAATTTGAGTTAAAGGTAGTTTAAGACTCATAATAATTATCATCATTTGATAGACTTAAGCCATTTTGTGCTAAAAAATTACACTTTGAGTCTATGCACCATAACATTTTGAATAAATAAAAGTAGTGTTATGCTATTAAAATTATAGGAAAACACCTTTGCCTTAGTTTTTGAAACAAACATTTTTGTTACACTTTTTGGGTAGTATAGCATCATTACACTACCCAAAGCATTTCAAATATTGTTTCATAGACCCTATTACATAGAATTTAAAATTTTTTCCTACATTTTTTGACCAATCCAAGTGTACTTTTGTGATCTTTTGTCTAAAATAGTTATAATGCTCACTTTTGTCTAGCTTGTTTGTCAAAACAACCAAGTTTTATACCATTTTTGTGAGAAAATAAACTATTCCTAAATTGACTTTTATTTCATACCTTATACCTAGTTGATCAAGTTCATGTCCAAGAATCAAATGCATGGTGTTTGTTAGAAGTGTTTCAAATTTGTTAGATTAAAACTTTCATCTATTTCAAAGTCTAGCTTTTGACATCATTTGGCCAAGAGTCCTAGTGCATGTCTTGTTTGAGCCTAGCTTTTGACATCAAATTTGGCCAAAATACCTAATTTTTTAAAAATTATTAGATTGTAATAATTTAAAACACTTTGACCTTAGATTTTGACATTTTTATTTAAGGTCCATTTACTTGCTTATCTTTGAGTGAATAGTGAAATGTTAGATACTTCACGCTAGCTTGTTTCTTCACAAACCTTTGCATAAACCTTTTGATCCTTCTAAAATATTTAGACCACATTGGAACATCATCTATTTTAGACATTTTCCTTTTTAGAGTTTGAAGAACTCTTTGACCTTTTGTCATAAAAGCATTGACTTTGGATCCCAACATTTATTCCTACACTTGTAGTGGACTCATGTATAATCCAGGGATTAGTAATGTGGTTATGTAGGAAGAAATGGTGCAATACCCCTATGCAGATAATATTGATTATGAGATGGATTCTTATCCCTCTTATAATACTCAATCAGGGGCACAAAGACAAGATCCATTGGATAACTATCTGGTTAACACAACACCTTATTTAGAACAAAACCAAGATCAAATTACATAATACCTAGCTACAATATTTATAATGGATGAGCTAGTACTTCAATAGTCATATTATATTAATATAGCTTCCATGTATGATCCATTTTTGTTTGAATGACATTTTCTAGAGAACAAAAATGAGATTTTGGTTAGAGCCATAGAGGTAGGGGCCAAATTTCCAATAGACTCTCCCCATGAAAATTTACCAAGTCTAGTAAGAGTGCCCCACAATATCATTTATGATCAACAAGATTCTTTTATAAATCCTATGGCTCTAGTCCAAAAAATGTACCAATATCCTAATATATCTAATCAAGTCAAAAACATCATGGAAGATCACTTTAACCAAATACATATAGCATATCAAACCTACCTGAATCTAGCACATGATTTCAATCAGATGAACATGGTAAGTAAGCCTCTTATTGACCTAATTCCTTCAATAGGAGTGTTGATAGAGTTAACTAGACAAGAAAATCCAAGTTCCAACCCATTCATACAAACTACATTGATAGATAACTTGATGCATATGCCCATAATTGAAGAAGTGTCTTCAGTCTATACAAAAAATAGTGAACCAAATATAGTAGACAATATGCAAACAACATCTAGTCCTGATCAAAGTGGTACTAACACACAAAAAATTAGCCAACAACATGTGCCTATAGTTAATCCTATAAATAGGTCATCATACCAGGGAGTAGGAATTTCTACACCGCAACCTCAACTAGCTGCTTCCTCAAGTATACAACCTATGGGATAAAGTAATCAAATAATGGCTAATATCACACCTCAATGATAGAATGTGATGAACTTTAATCCTCCTCAATAGGTAAAAAATATTATTCCACAACAATAGGCACAATCTAATGTATCAATGCAATAGAGGACAAATACATTGCCACATCAATCAGGGGAAACAGATGTTCCACCTCGCTAGGTAATGACAAACATACCTCTTCAATCATAGACTAATATTCCAATCCAAAACCAAGAAATTACTAGTCAACAATGTGCACATATTGGTCAATGATAGATGTTAAATCTACAATTTGATTTCACTTCCTCATAGGTATTCATTCAACAAGGAGGTCCCCATGTTTCTCAGGTACCTACTAGATAATTGTTGGTTCAAAATGTGCCACAAATCCAAAGATAATGTCTTATCTTATAAGTTCTCACTCAACAACAAGGTTTGATTAGTCAGTAGCATGTCCCTTTTCAACCACAATAGGCACAATATAGTTATATCCCTCTATCCCAACCACAAAATCCTCCAAGTTAAACCTTTATCACCAACCCAAACTAGACTATTGCACAACCAAGTGTGAAATTTCAAGTACATCCTAATCCACGTATGTGTATTCCTGATCCATTCCCCAACCAAACCAATATACCCTAATAGATACATCAATCCTAACTTGGTCGAAGTATCCCACTTGTGACCTCCCAACTATCTATCCAAACATAAATTCTCCCTCAAACTGATACTCCTTCCATATTATTATCCCAAGAATTGCAACAAATGAAGGATGCAATTGCCACCATTCAAGCTAGTAAACAAACTAAATTTTTTATATTGAATGAGATATGTTCCTATCCATTCAATGTGGAGTATTTATAGATACCATTTTATTTAGGATATGAACCACCAAAATTTGATAAATACAAAGGAAAAGGTGACCCTAAGGCTCATTTGACCGAATTCTTTGTCACATGTCAACTAGGGACATATATAGACATTTACCTTTTGATGTTATTTCCAAGGATCTTGACTAGACAAGCCTTGGATTGGTTTTTGAGGTTTCCCAAAAATTTAGTAACATATTTTGATGATCTTTATGATAAGTTTATGTAGCACTTTTCCTATAATCTTGAGCATGAGATTTCATTAGTGGACTTAACACAAGAAAAGAAAAAAGTTGGTGAGAGTTTTATAAGTTATTTACAGTGATGGAGAGCCCTTACAAGCCATTTCACTCATAATTTACTAGATAAATAATTAGCTATTATGTTTACCAAAAATTTGCATAGTGAGATAGCTTATCATTTAGAACTATAATGTGTGCATACTTTCAAGGAAATCATCGACAAAGGCTTGTTGATTGAGTGGGTACTTATCAATAAAGGAGTAATAAATCTTAATTCAACTAATCAAAATCAAGGTACCAATTAGGGAAATGACCAACATCCCATTTAAGCACCAAGATCACAATCAACATAGGGAAATAACCATGAAAGATTGAAGCAATTCAACCGTAATAATAATGTTGTGGGAAATGGAGTAATTAAATTCTATCATGTCCAAATAATGTAAACATCATCTGCACCACCTTTCTATCTTACTCCTACTCAGCAACCTCTCCAACCAATGTTGTAAGTGTAACAATCATGACTTGCATAACAAATACAATAACCTTTACCATTACAAACCCCTCCTCCTAAGAGAACTGTGCCTGCACGTCGTATCTTTAGTGACCTAGGAGAACCTATTGAATTTGTATTTCAGAAGATTACTACCACTAATCTGATTAGTTGGCCTATACCAAAGAATTATCTATAAGGCATTCCTTATCTTGATTGGTACCATGAAAATGAATTCTATGACTATCATTGGGTCGATGGGCATAATCTATGAAGATGTATCCAAATCAAGCATTTAATTGAGAATATATAAGAAAACAAGGTAATAAAATTGGATAATGGTGATTCCACTTCCAATCAAACTCTTAGGATATATCAAAACCCCTTTCCCCAACAAAACAATCAACATCAGTAAAATAATCAATAATAACAATAATAACCAGTGCAACAAAATCAATAGTATCAAAATCAAAGGCCAAACTAGTAGAATCAACAAAATTAGTAACATAACCCATAATGATAGAATAATAGATAAAACCAAGGTCAGAATGGTAATAACCAAAAAACTTACCATGTAGTTGCACATGACTATAATAGGTTTGTAGGTCATATTATAGGGGGTAGCATTAATACCATCTCCATTAATCTTAGACCAAAAACTAATTAGTCTAGACCATTGCTAAACAACAACATTCAATTAAATTACATGGATAATCCTTCTTTGACCTATGAGTGCATATAGGGAAACCAATAAACTAGGACTTCCCCTTTTGGACCTTATATTGACAACTCATTCTTGTTACATGACCACATGCAAGTACACCAGTAAATGAGACTTATCCTATGTGGTCTCACACCATTTCTAACATCAATTAGCAATAATGGTCCAATATTTAATGTTGATTATGTAATCAAAAATTAGAGGTTGAAGATTACTATCCTAGGCCCACAACCATCCACCATTATGCCTATCATCCAACCAGCCATTCAGCCTTGAAATAAACCATTCACTACTAACCAAGACAAGAAGTTTGATATTGTGGAATAATTAAAAAAGACACTAGTACAAATTTATATTTTATATTTACTATGAATGTCAATAATCCATAAAAACATCTTGAATGAGTTTTTGATCTAATCCACTATTGCTAGTGACATATCCCTTGATAAATTTTAAGCTTTGTATTGACACCTAGCTCCAACCCAACAAGTCATGTTCAACCAAAGTGATATGTCTTCTCTTAGCCCACTCCATAATAATCCATTATACATAGAAGTTTATATAAGACAACATAAAGTGAAATGTGTCCTTATAGACAATAGATCTAGCCTCAACATAGTGTCTCTAAAGCTCATCAAGCTTCTTAGGTAAATAATGATATATCTCTAGCCAAAAAAAAAACCATTAAATCCTATGATAATCAGGAAAGAGAAACATAAGGCATGATTAGTCTACTAGTTATCATTGGAGATTTAACCCATGATACACTTCTCTATGTGCTTGATTTTGAGTTATCATACAATATGATTCTAGGTAGGCCTTAGTTACATGAGATTTATGTAGTCTTGTCAAAGCTGTACCAATGTATCAAGTTTTCCCACTCAGGGATGGAAGTGAATATTCTAGAAGATTTACACCTATATGAACATTACAAGCATCTTAAGGCTGAATTTCTAAGCTATAATTATTAGTACGGTATGAATCCAAGTTTCAAGTAGGATAAAGGAAAAGCTATACTTATTGATCCTTTACCAGATAATTGCATAGATCTTAATACTTTGGATTCCCTTTCCCACATGCCACCTCCTAAAGTTTCCAATCATTTCACCATTTTAGATAATGGACTGGGAGAGTATATGACCCATGATACATTTCATATTTCCAAATCTTCCTCAAAATATAAAAACTTTTGGGTGACCTCAAGTCATCCCATATATGCATTGGCAACAAAAGAATAAAGATAAGGGACTTGTCACATTTGTACCAGCATCTGGCCTATAACCTGACCCTCTTGAAGGGGATAAATCATGGTTATACAATGACAACCAAGCTGATTGTTATAAAAATACAAAGTATGCTATTCCCAATAAGATCATGGAGCATCACAATTATGAAGGAAGAGGCCTTGGACCAAATCACTAAGGAAACATCAAGCCAATTTCTATGACTAAGTATGAAAGACCTTATGGACTTGGATTTAAACCACCTGGGGGTGACCCCACATATCCTATTCAAACTCCATCACTAATGACTAGTAATGATGATGTTGATAATGAAACATACTCTGATCATAGCCTCACCCTTGATAACCTAGCTAAAACCAACATTTTTGATAAAAATGCCATTTGCACCCTTACCTTGGCTAGTCATCATAACCCTTTACAATTACATTACCCCCAACTAATAGATTAGGACCAACAATAATCTAGTCTATCGATTGATGAGTTCTAGAATGATGAGGCATTCTATGATTTATTAGGCCTTAGAGACAATGTTCCATTGAGAGATCACAAATCAATATTCTCAATCACATTGGATCCTATAGCCTATTTTGGAGAGTGAGTGAACACCTTAGCCAAAAATAAATAAGTAAAACATTGAGGTCCCAAATTGAAAACCTCTTTGAGGCACATTTTGACCAGGGAAAAAGTAAAGATAAAGGCCAATCTAGTGGTGAAAACCTATTTTAGACACCATTAGATGGGGGTGTTCATTCTTCTTCACATTTAGACCAGGAGACCACCAATGATGAACTTGCATGTGGGTCCAAGTTCAGCTTTGAGAAACAAGTATTTGATCAAATTCTCTAAGAAGTTTTGACTATTTTTACTACATGGCTATATCTCCCAATAGGGGACTTAGATTCATCATACTTAGGAAAATTTGAAGAGCAAATCCTAATAGAAGACCATGACATAATTAAACAATTCAAGTTATTTCCTACTATCCTAGAAGATGGTTTGACCCGTCTAGTTGAAGATATAATAGAGGTAAATATCGAGACTCCATTAGACTTGAAATGGATAAAATTAGGGGCATCCTTCACTGAGGAGGAATGTGACATCTTTAAAATGATATTGAGTTAATTTTTAGATATCTTTGCATGGGCCTATTCTGACATGCCAGGTTTAGACCCCACCTTGGTTTTACACCACCTTGTGGTTAATCCTTATGCCAAATTGGTAAAATAAAAGTTACATAAGATGCATCCTTGCATTTTTGTATTGGTAAAGAAAGAGTTGAAAAAAATCTTAGAAGCAAGATGTATCCAATCCATTGACTACTCAGAATGGATCTCTAATGTGGTACTTGTTAGTAAAAATCTTGAAGGGATCAAAATTTGTACTAATTTTTGAGACATCAACAATGCTTGTCCTAAATATGATTTTCCTTTACCTAATATTGACATTATCGTCAACTCCATGGTATGTTATGAAAATATTTCACTCATGGATGGCTTTTGAGGATATAATCAAATAAAAATATCACCAAAAGACCAACATAAAATAATGTTCACCACTCCATGGGGAATATTTTGTTATCAGGTATTGTTGTTTAGCCTTAACAATTTTGGAGATACATATCAAAATTCCATGACTATCATATTCCATGATATGATACATGATATTGTTGAAGACTATGTTGATGACATATTAGGAAAATCCAAAACTAGGGCTGACCATCTAGTATTGTTGCATAAGATATTTGAAAGATTAAAGGAATACAAAGTTAGAATAAATTTAAAAAAATGTGTATTTAGTGTAACTTTAGGAAAATTACTTGGATTCATCATGTCTCATAGAGGTATTGAATTAGATTTGGCTAAATTCCATGTTATAACTAAGATGCTACCACCAACCAATATAAAGCAACTTTGTAGTTTATAGGGTAAGATCCAATCTATCCAAAACTTCATCTCTTAGTTAGTAGACAAGTGCCATCCATTTACACACCTTTTGAAGAAGGGAGTTGAATTTCACTAGGATGATCACTGACAAAAAACTTTTTAATAACTTAAAGACTATCTTGTTAATCCACCTATTTTATTACCTCCTATGCCAAGAAAGCCTTCTTGATATACTTATCAGCTACCAACCATGCTCTAGGGGCACTTTTAGCTCAACATGATGATAATGGAAAGGATCATGTTGTGTACTACCTAAGCTATACCTTGGTTACATATAAACATAAATATACACCTATTGAAAAAGCTTGTCTGGCCATGGTCTTCACAGCTCAAAATTTGTACCATTATATGTTGAATAATAAGACCATGGTCATTTCAAAGGTAGATCCACTCAAGTATCTACTATCTAAAATAGTTTTACAAGGTAGAATGGCTAAATAGATCATGCTTCTCAATGAGTTTGACATATAATATGTCAATCAAAAGGTAATCAAGGGATAAGTTCTTGTAGACCAACTTGATGAAGCACCTCTCACAGACACACAACCACTCACATTTCAATTTCTTGATGAATCCATAATGACCATCATTGACACACCCATTGAGGAGCATCCTTGGAAGTTATATTTCAATGGTTCATTTACTACACATATAATAGAGGTAGGACTATTATTTATTACACCATAGGAGGATCTAATCCCTAAATCATTTAGAATCAACTTTCCTTGTAAAAACAACATGGCTGAGTATGAAGCACTTATTATAGGACTTCAACAAGTAGTGCATTAGAAAATATCTCATCTCCAAGTTTATGATGATTCTTAGTTAATCATCAATTAGGTCATAGATCATTTTTAGACCAAAGATGACAAACTAGTTCTATATAAAGCCATGGTTAACACTCTTAAGCAAAAAATTGCCAACATTCAATTTGAGCACATACCAAGGGCTAGTAACAAAACTAAATATTCCATTGCTAATATTAACTCTCTGATTCAAAAAATATATAAAGATATAGAGTATCAGTTCCTCATCAATAATTTGTTAGCACCAACTCATTAACCTTCCACCATTGCCATGATTTGTGATATTATTGGTCCTAATTCTATCTGATACTTAGACCTTTACAACTACCTTCATGACCAAGTTCTACCACCTAACCTATCTCAAAAACAATCCAAATATTTCATTCCTCATTCCACTCATCATAATCTACTTAGATCCACCCTTTACCATCATAATTTTGATGGAACTCTACTTCATTGTTTAACTTCAATTGAGTCTACACTAGCGTTAAGAGAATTTTATGGAGTATGTAGTGCTCATTCCAATGGGGTAATCCTATCCAAAAATATCTTATGTACTAGTTATTATTGGCCTATAATGGATGTAGATGCCACTACATATGTAAAAAAGTGTGAAAAATGTCAATGGCATGTTAATCTAATTCATGCCCTCACAAAAACATTGAAACTGATGTTGACACCATGGCCATTTGTTACATGGGGACTTGACCTCATTGGGAAGATTAACCCCACTTCAACTGATGGCCATAAACATATCCTTACTACCAAAAAAATTTCATTAAGTGGGTTGAAGCTATACCCCTCACTTACATGACTGGAAAGCAAATTTCCAAATTCATTTTCAATGATCTCATTTGCTACTACAATATCCCCTCTAACATTATATCTGATAATGGAGGATCATTCAAGAATAAGGATGTAAATCAGCTATGTACTAAATATAACATCACGTAACATTTTTATACAACATATTACCCTTAAGGTAATGGCCAAGCTGAGGCATCCAACAAAACCATTGTCAATATTCTCAAAAATATTGTCAATGATGCCAGTCATGATTTGCACTTGTAGATATTCCCTACCCTTTGGGCATACTATACCAATCATCATACTCCCAGAGGAGCCACTCCATACTCACTTGTTTATGATACTGAAGCCATCCTTCCCATTGAGGTTGAATTTCCCTCACTGTGCATCTCTTTCAAGCATGTCTTAGATGATCATGACTATTGAGTAACTCACATGAAAGAGCTAGACCTACTTGATGAAAAATACACACAGGCACTCAACAATCTTCAAGCATATCATAAATGACTCAAAGGCCACTATAATATACATGTTAAGTATATAACATTTGAAATTGGTGATCTTGTTCTTAAATAAAACAAAAATAATACCATAGTTGAGAATAAGCATAAAGGGAAATTCAAACCAAACTAGATAGGGCCTTTCATCATCACTACAAATTATAGATTAGAAGCATACAAGATTGTCACACCAAATAGAGATAAATTTCCTAAGCCAATGGATATTATTCATCTCAAGCAGTATTATGCTTGAGAGATAAGGTTTATTATCTATAAGAATGGTTTTATTTATGACATTTTATCATTATTCTTCTTTATACAAATACCATCCTTACCTATCCTCTTCACTATATCCATTTTCCATTTTTGCTATATCGACCTAGTGTATTCTAAAGCCTAGCCCACTTGACCTTCGTTTTTCCCATTTGTTAGGTATTTTAATCATTGAGTTATCTTATCAATTTCATTAGTTGGCTCTAGTAATTTAGATAGATATCATATTTTGGTATAGTGTGATAGAAAATTTGGTAGTTGCATCCTTCATTTGTTATTCCTTTCTTACCACCAATCTTGCTACTAATTATAACCACATTTAGGTAAATTAGTATCATTGATATATGCTATTGTATCCTAGTTATAACTATATATGGGTAAAATAATGGCAACATTAAGCCTTGACATACCAATTTTCCACTTCTTATGTCATACTATGCCATTTTACCAACTGTGCCTATTTTGTTTGAATTAACTGCTACACTAGTCAAATTCCTCTACTGTAAAGGTAGAAATATAGTGACTTCAGTGAGGACTATGTAGGTAGTGATCAATACTTGTTGAGGTCATCTCAGTCACCCTAATCCACATTCTCACCATTTTGTGAACACCCTAAGCCACACTCTCACCATTTTATGAGCAACCTAAGTTTGAACGCTCTCACCATTTTATGAGATTGAACCATTTAGTGTATCATCATTATCGATTGTGTTGAGATAATCTAAAATAATTATAATAATATTTGAAAAACCATTAGAAAATAATAAAAACATTGACCACTTTTTTTCCTTAAGGATTCTAGGAACCCTCCCTAAGTTATAAGAAAATCACTCGTCATTTAGTTTCCCCATCTTTTTTAGCCTCTTTCTCTCATGCACTTGCTATTTTACAAGACCATTCCTCTTCTTCTATCACATCCATTCTATTTTTTCTCATTAGTTATCACATTCTTCCCATTCCCTGGAAGAACTACATTTGGCTTGAAGTTTTTTATTGGATATTACATCCATGGAACTATGTAGGTAGTGTCCACTTGCCTAGTGCATATGGAGATAGCTTAGCCACCCCCTTCATTTTCTTCTATTCCCCCATTTTGTTTGTTTGTTAAGTTATCACCTATTTTCTAGGGGAAATGTTCATAGGGTTTCTATTCCATTGTTTGTTTGTTTGTTTCTGCATATTTTATTTGTTTGTCTACCTGTTTGTTTGCTTTCAACACTGTTGCCTTGATTCAATTTATGTGTGTTCATTAGGTGATTCCTTACCCACACTTACACTTGAATCTATCTATATTCATATGTTTATATTGTCATCATGGTTTATATCATTGGTGCATTATTTTTTATTGAGAATTTGATTATAAGTGTCAATATTATGCATATTTTGGCCTAGTCCTCATGATGTTATACCATGATTCCTATCGACACATGTTACAATAAACCTAAGATTCAAGAAGTCTATTCATCAATGGAAACATCTCTTCAAAACTAACATCCTGATTCAATCCCAATCATATCTCAAATAGAACAATTAAACATGAAAGAATTCAATATTTATTAGTCTAGATGAGCATCTCCCTACTAGTAGGTTGTTACAATTCATCAATACCCTCTATGTTAAGTTATCATCATCCTTGGTCAATTTTATCATGTTTTCCATAATTAGGGTCTAATGATTATAATTTCCTATGGGAAAATCATTGCACATCATCCCACCTATATTTCTTAATGATTATAACTACCTTTGGGAAAATCATTGTGTTGTCACCACTTTAATTTTTTTGCCTATACAAGTGCATGTTATTATCTTGTTTGTCTAGCCTAACTGGGGTATCTTCATCTTCTTAATGATTATAACCACCTTTGGACAAATCATTGTGTTATCATACCACATTGCCATTATCAGGGTACAATACTTATAACCACATTTGGGAAAACCATTGTACACCATCCACTTGCATTCTCAATTATTTTGACTACTTTTTCAATATCATTTTTTTTTCAACCCATCATCTTTCTTTTATTTGGTCCTCTAATTTTGCTTCTTATTGAGGGACCATTTATTGACTTACTTGTGCTAACCATTCCCTTGAGGGGGCATCATATAGTTAGTTTATCATCATTACAATTGTATGCTTATAGGGCCTTTTCACTCTTTGAAAATATATTTTTTTAAATAGTTTTCAATGCCTTCCCAAATAGGGAAAAATTGTAGACACCAAAATCTAGCCATTGATAACCTTCAACTAGGCTTTTGGCTGATTTCCACCCAAAATACATAATTTGGCCAAAAAACACTAAAACATGATAAATGATGTAAAATCTATATATTAAAGTGCTGATTTTGGCTAGGGTATCCCTAAATAGGGCAATGAATTTATGGGCCAACTAACTTTGATTAGATCATTTTGAGTCAAAATGCCAATTTTGCACCTAGGTGCTCTAGATTGCTCTTTCCTATCAAATCTTCTACACAAGACATATGCCATTATTATTTTTTTTAGTAACATCCTAAATGGGATAATGGATCCAATTTATTTGACATTTCCTTCCAATTCCAATCCAGTCAAATTTTGGACCAATAACAAGGCATTTTGATCAATTTGTGCACAAAGTGCTTAATCATGCTTAAGAGATAATTAACCCAAATCAAGGCATAATTAATAATTACATGGAAAATTTTTGAATAATTTATTTTGGAAATGAATATTGAATATTTTTCTCATTAGGTGACCTCATTTCTTGGGAAGGCATCCCTAGGCCATAAATGCCACAAATATTAAGATTCATGCCCTCAATGTCTCATCAATGCTTTCCATGATTCCCTCCATGCCTCTTAATTTCCAATTATTTCAATGTAATGATGAGGATAATTAAAAACTTAATTCCAAAAATTGAATTAATCCTCTACCACACATCTCAATCTTAGGATGGATGGTTCAGGTTGATTCTAGACATTCTCAAAAATCTATAAATAGGATGCCTCACCACATCATTTCTAAGTCTCGATTATGCAAAGTTATAATGCACAAATGGTTCCAAAAACTTTAATAAACTAGGTTTACCATGCCAAATTGATTCCAAGCCAAGCTAAGCCAAAGCCAAATGTGTCAAAGAGAGATGGAGGTAGCCAAGCTTCCATTGCCAAAGACTTCATGAGCACAAGTCAAGCGAAACACTACAACAAGTATTTGGGAGCATCCAAGGAAGGTAAACGAGCGTTTATTTTACATTATAGTTGTGTGTTTTCTTCATATTTGTTAACTAAGCTATCCCTAGTGTCTAGGCTTAAAGATTTTGTTCTATTAGTATGTTTGTTTCATTTCATTTTTATTTTGGAAGCAACACCATACTAACCATCCTCTCTTAAGTCAAATTCCTAGATCGCATGGGTTATTCTAATAATATCATTGATTCAATATTTTACAACCAAAGCTATATTATTGTGCATGGTTACAACTTAATACCTAAAAAAATCCAAGATACTTTTTTCACTTCTCATAAATAATAGATAATAATGTCCTTAACGTTTCTAGTATATCCTTAATAATCCAACTAAGTGAGTTTTAAGTTGTGGTCATAAATTTTCCATAATTCATGTAAAAATCATCATGTGCCTAATGAGTGAAAAATTTATATCACACACCTAATAATATTTTGATATTAAATTATACAATGAATCATGTAAACTAAGTAATACCAACATTCAAAAATATGTTTGGAAAAGGGAGTTTTGGAGATTTTCTATATGTTTGGATGTCTTAAATGTAATAATATACCTATGTAGTTATGCACCTCTTGAATTTAAATTATGATTATATTGATAGGGAAATCGACACTAAACATGAATGAAAAATTAGATAAGATTGGATAATAAACCCTTGAGGGACCCTCACGGGAGAAAAGGTCCAAAAATCTATGTAGTGTATATAGTACATTTGTAGGGTTGTATGTACATTTATGGGGAAACCATTATGAATAAAAGAGGATAGGGTGGGAGTAGAGAGAAGTGGGAAGGATAGAGATAAAGGGAGGGATGCATGATATAAAATGACTAAAATAATATAAAAGTGGGTAGATGGTGGATAATGGGGGACAAAATAACACCCACATACCCACCTTTTAGACTTAAAATAACAATAGTTAAACTTGGAGAGAATGTTAGAGGGACTTTGAAAAAGATTTTTAAAATGAAATAAGAACATGAATTGTGGAATTTTTAATGTACTTTCTAATTTTTTTTCAATATTTAAATGATAAAAATTTGTGAAATAGATACATTTATGATAATTCATTGGTCTTTTTCGATGAAAAGATAAAGAGATTGAATGTGTATGAAGACACTTTTTTTGATTTAACAAATGATTTTTTGTATGAAACTTCATAAATGGATAAGTGAAATGTCAAATATTGTTGAGAATATTTTTTATTAGATATATAATTTTTAAATAATTTTACAAATCAAGACAACTGGAAAATTGAAATTACAAGTGTATGAACACAACCTTTTGATCTTAACTTCATGATTTTTTTAAAACATAGTTGAGAATGTGCATATTGTTTAGATATAAGTTTTATAAATGTTGGATTAATATTCAAAATTTTAAAAGAGAATTTGTGACGATATGTATATAGTCCATAATTAAGTATGTTATGTAGAAATTAAGTAATAATTATAAATAATATTATAACATTATAAAAAATTATATATTCTAAAACTATGCTTTCCCATTCACAAAATCATATATATATATATATATATATTCCTAATTAGATGTGTCAACAAAGATGTAAAAAAATCTTAAATTTCTTAGAAACCAAGTGGGTTCCTCCATAGCTAGTTTCAAGCTAGGTTCAAACCTCCCCAAGCCTGTACCCAAGGCAAATTTAGAGGAAAAATGCAAAAAAAATATTTTAGTGTTGAAAGGGTATACACACTTTTCAAAGACATATATATTTGTTTTTGTTTTGTGCAATTTGAGCCATTTTTTTGCATTTAAATATTTGTATGTGTTTTTTGTTGTGTTTTTATTTTTGTGTGCAGTTTGAGCTAGTTTTTTTGGTTGTGTTGTATTTTTGTTTGTTTATGTAAGGATATATTTTTTTAAATAAATTTGGAAAGGGTATATTCCCTTTCAAAAGACATGCATTGTTTTTTGTTTTTTGTTTTATGTAATCTGATCTAGGTTTTTTTGCATTTAAAGACATGCATGTGTTTTTTGTTATGTTTTTGTTTCTGTGTGTAGTCTGAGTTAGTTTTTTTGTTGTGTTATTTTTTTATTTATTTGTGTAAGGATATATTTATTAAAATAAATTTATTTTACTAAATAGAAAAAAATTAAGGCCACTCTGCATCTTATGAAATTGATTTCAAAGCTATGGGAGTTACCATTTAGAAGTTAGTTTTTCAAAATCTAATCTAGTCAATACTTAGTTTTCAGAGTTTTAGTATTGGAAGATAGAATGAGAAATGAGGTTTAAAATCATGTTACATATGTAATATATCTATATAATTGATTATTCCCCTATTTTACCTATGTGAGTATGCCCTACCTACTTTACCTACTTGAGTATACCCTACCCAATTGAATACCCGAGCTTGAAGGTGGATTCATAAATAATTTATGGGATTTTCAATCAATGGGTCTATCAATATGAATAAATGACCACCCTGTATCATGTAACTTGTAACATACCTATATTCATGATATGGTCACTCATACATGACATATACTACATACCTATTACAACATGTACGTATGCAATCACTCATACATGACATCTACCTATAGTCATGATATGCTTATACCAGACATGAAAGTAGCTAGTCACCATAATAGACTCCATTTAGAATAGAGTGAATTGAAACACCATTCAAAATTCATTCTAAAAATATAACATTCATTTTAAAATAAATGTAAGACAGATAGTCAATCCATGTATTTTTAAATTCCAATCTCATGCATTATTCCAAAGTCACATAGAATAAAGTCATATTTTAGCACTCCAAATTCACATAAGACACTCCCTCATCAACCTTTGTATTCACTTATAATCCATATTCACTCCCTCATCAATTCTTATTGTCCCTCATTATCCGTAATCACTCCCTCATTGGCTGTCATCATCCTTTATTGTTGCTAATCAATCCCTCATCAAGCCTCATCATCTCTAGTCACACCCTCATCATTCTTAATCATCCCTCAGTATCCTTGATCATCCCAAAACACTCTCTCACCAAATATCATCATCCCTAATCATTCCTAATCATTATTTCATCATCATACCTCATTATCCCTAGTCACATTTTCATCATCCCTAATAACTCGCTCATTAAATATCATCATTTTTTATCATCCTTAGTCAATCCTTCATCATATTTTAATGTCTCTCCTCATCCCTAGTCACTCCCTTATCAAACTTCATCATCCTTAATCATCCTTAATCACCCCTACTCATCTATCATCATCCCTCATTATCCTTTACCAATTCCTCATTATCCCTAATCATACCCAATCTTTCCTTCATCATCTCTAGTCACTCCCTCATCTAGTAGAGTGTGTTCCAATCTAGTAGTAAGTAATTTTTTTTTTTTGACTGAACAATATTTTTTTTGATGAATCTTTAATGGTGTTTCAATTCATTTTGTTTTGATTGTAGTGTATTAGAGTGATTATTCTCATTCATGTTTGGTAGATTAGGTAGGGTCATGATGGATTACTCTAGGGAGATTGCTAAAATATTTCCATGGTGGAAATAAGATAATATCCTCTTTGTACTTGCATGGCATAATTTCATTTTGAATGATGAGGAATGATGACAAATGATGATAGATCAAAAAATTCATCTTTGCTCTTGATTTTTATACTCTGATTTGGAAAATGAGTTTAAAAAATAATAATGTTTCCACCTTAGTGGAAAAAAATGATGATGGTATGCTATTTGGATTTAGGGATGTATGTGTGGCTTAGGAAAAGATTTACTATGATGAAAACTATATTCTTCTTCAATGTTAAATTGATATAATGTTGGTAAGTGAAAATGGGATGCATTGTGAGCTCGAGTTCAATTTCGTGCTTGAGTTACATTACAAGGCCAATTGTATTACAAGCTTGAGTTGTATTGTGAGCCTAAGTTGCATTTCCAGACTAAGTTACATTTTTGAGCTTGAATTGAATTGGAAGCCCAAATTGTATTTACATCCCAAGTTGTATTGGTAGCATGAGTTGTATTGGGATCTTGAGTTGCATTAATATCCTGAGTTGCATTGTGAGTTTGAGCTGTATTGCATTCCATGTTGCATTTCCAAATCGAGTTGCATTGAGAGACCAAGTTACATTGAAAGCTCAAGTTTCATTAGGAGAATGAGTTTCATTGATAATGATGCATGGATGGAATTATGATAGGAAAATAGATAGGGGGTTGATTAGAACTACCAATGATTGCATCATTCCTTTGTGGTGTGGTCCCCATAATGTATTAAGGTTTTAAGGTTCTATGTTTATAGTCTAATTTTTAGGGTTTAGGTATTTTTGATTTGGGTTAGGGATAATGTATTAGGCTTAAGAGTTCAAGGTTTATGGTGTTTAGGGTTTAGGTTTAGTGTTTAATGTTAAAGGTTTATAGTGTTTAGGGTTTAGGGTTTAAGGTTAATGGTTTAGGTGGAAATGGAGTGTACTAGGGTGATTAACTACATTTGTGTCTAGTATGAGTGATTGCATCATAACTATAGGAATATGTAATGTATGAGTGACAACATACCTACATGTAGTACTAGGTATAGGGTAGATGTAATGTATGAATGCATCATTATTATATGTATGTTATAGGTTGCATGCTACAAACTAGCCATTTATTCATATTGAAAGATCCATTGATTTTAGGAATTCATCCTAAATCCACCTTCAATCCTTTTACATGAATGTCCCTAGTCACTCCTTTTTCTATATCAGTGATAATGACCCCTATCCTTTCAAGAGATGGATTAACCAATGTCCCCTCTCTTTTCTATATATAGGTGATAAATCAAGATTATGGTTTATGGTTAGAGGTTTAGGATTTATAAATTTAATGTTTATGTTTTATAGTCAATGGTTCAAGATTCATAGTTTATAGTATAAGGTATAAGGATTAGTGTTTAGGGTTCAAGTTTTAGTGCTATGGCTTAGGGATTAGGATTTAGGTCTTGTAATTTATATTTTATGCTTAAAGGTTTGGGATTTATGGTTTTTGGCTAAAATGACCAAGGGTTTAGCTTTTAGAGTTTTGGGTTAGGGTTTTGGGTTTTTGGTTTCACACTTAAGGTATAGGGTTTATGGTGTAAGGTTCAAGGTTTTGGTCTTAGGTGTTTGGTTGAGGGTTTAGGGTTTGGAATTTAGTATTTAGTAATTAGGGTTTGGGATTGAGTGTTTAGGGATTAGGGTTTAAGGTTTAATATTTAGGGTTTAATATTTATGGTTTAGAGTTTACGGTTTGGGGTTTATGATTTTAGGTTTAGGGTTTAGGGTTAAGGGTTTAATATTTATGGTTTAGAGTTTATGGTTTAGGGTTTGCGATTTTAGGTTTAGGTTTTAGGGTTAAGGGTTTATGGATTTAGGTTTAGTGTTTAAGGTTTTTAATTTTTGGTTTGGGTTTATAATTTTTGGTTTAGGAGTTAATGTTTAGGGTTTGTGACTTATGGTTTATGGTTTTAGGCTTGGGGTTAAGAGTTTAGGAATTAAGTGTAAGTGTTTAGGGTTTAGGTTGGGAGTTTAGGATTTATGATTTAGAGTTTAGAGCTTGTATTTTGACGTTTAGGGTTAGGGGTTCAAGGTTTAGGGATTAGTTATTGGGGTTTTAGGTTTAAGGTTAGGATTTAGGGTATATATTAGGGTTTGGGGTGTAGGGCCTAGGTTTTTAAATTAGGGTTTATTATTCAGGGTTTGAGGTTTACATCTTATGATTTAGGGTTTTGGGTTTTCTGTCAAGTTTGAGTGTTTAGGTTTTAAGGTTTAATGGATTGGGGATAGATTTAGGATTTAAGTTAAAAGGTTTAGGATTCAGGGTTTAATGTTTAGGTTTAGTGATCATGGTTTAGGGTTTAGAGTGAAGGGTTTAGGGCACAATGTTCATATTTTAGTGTTTTGGGTTGGTTGTTTGGGTTCTCACATTTAGGTTTTAAGTTTTAGGGTTTATGGTTTTAATATTTAGGGATTATTATTTTGAGTTTGAAGTTTTATGGTAATGGGTTTATGCTTTAGGGTGTAAATTTCAAGTTTTAGGTTTTAGTGCTCAGGGTTTCAAGATTATAGTCTAGGGTTAAGAGATTAGGTGTCAAGGTTTTGGCTTTTGGGTTTAGGATTTGGGGTTTAGGTTCAATATTTAAGGTTTAATGTTATTTATTTTGAATTTTTTTAAGGTTTAGTGTTTAAAATTGAGGGTATACGGTTAAGGGTTTAGTTTTTAGTATTTATGATTTTAGTTTTATGGTATAGGGTTTAGGGTTTACATTTAGGTTTTAGGGTTTAGGGTCTAGGGTTTAATGTTTTAAGGTTATATGTTTAAGGTCTATAGTTTATGGTTTATGGATTATTATTTTGGGTTTAGGGATAATCTATTAGGGTTGAGGGTTCAAGGTTTAGGATTTAAGGTTTAGGTATATTATTTAGTGTTCATGGTGTAGGGTTTATGGGTTAGGGTTTGGGGTTTAGGGTTTAGGTTTCAATGTTTAGGGTTTAAGGTTTGATATTTAGGGTTTTGGATTTTGGGTTAATGGTTTATGTGGAAATGGAGTGTACTAGGGTGATTAGCTACATTGGTGTTCAATATGATTAACTATATCATGACCACAAGAAGATGTCATGTATGAGTGACCACATACCTACATGTAGTATTATGTATGTGGTATATGTAATATATGAATGACTAATGTGTGTGTGTGTGTGTGTGTGTGTGTGTGTGTGTGTGTGTGTGTGTGTGTGTGTGTGTGTGTGTGTGTGTGTGTGTGTGTGTGTGTGTGTGTGTGACTTGATATAGGATATTCATTTATGTATATTTATAGACCTATTTATTAATATTCATTTTCTAAGTTGAGAATAGATGTTAAGAAGATTCCAAGGAAGAAAAATAATAAAATACAAGTATAGTAAATATCCAAAAACTTGATCAAATTCAAACCTAAAATATGAAAGGAATTTAAGGTTAGAACAAGATTAAAAATTGAATAAATTCATGACTATAAGGAGAGTTGATAGTCTGCTAAGATAGAACATGGGTCTATATAGTCAAAATAATCATTTTCTTGTGAATAAAAGGTGCGTTGTTACTTAATTTATTGTCTTAAAAAATTTATTTCACGTGTGAATGAAATAAAAATTCATTTAAAGATAATTTATACTTGATCCAAGGTTCATGTCATTGAAACCTTCTAAAGCATATTTTCTATGTATCTATAGTCACTTACAGTCTCTTATATCATGTAAAAAAAGTTACATGAGCTTGTTTAGAAGATTTGAGAAGTTGAGGGACATATTAAATAACATTTTAAAAGTTTTATTTCTTGAAAATTTTATATAAGTTGTATGAAAAATCAATTTGAAGCTATCAGGCTCTGTGCACATAGTCAACCCTTAAAATAGGGTTTTTGATACAAAAAGAACCATAACTTGCATCTAAACTGGTGTAATATACTTAAACACATATGGAAGTTGTTATATAAGGTTTATAAAGTATTAAAATATGCATTATGCTCAAAATAACCTTATTATTACAAATAGAAAGGACTATTTTTCAATCTACCTATAAATAGTCACAAGAAAATTTAATCAAGAGAAACTTTAAGTGTTTTACCTTGTTGATTGAGTATAAACCTCTTATGAAGGTATAATTTTATTATGTAAACACTATAGAATAATTAATTTAAATAATTTGGTAGTTAATCCTAATAAATATCCTTCCAAGTAGGTAGATTAGGCCATTCAGACCTAAAGAACATAATTGCCATTGAAGTTTAATTATTAAGAAAGCAATAAAAGTAATTAGTTTAACATCCTTAGAGATAGTCTCCAAACATATTATTAAATAATTTTAATAATACTTTAATGAGCTTAGATTAAGAACAAATTTTAAAGAACAAACATGCCTATACATAGTATTATAATAGTTCTTAGGACTTAGTCAACCTTTTAGGCACTTTGGTGAACTAATTGGTATTTTGAGCTTGTTTAAAGGAATCTATGAGTCTTGTATCATTGTATTGATATTATCATTGAGTTTTTGAAGTGAATGAGTCCAAAAAACAAGGTATTTGTAGACCTCTTTGTATCAAGTCCTTAAGAGGTAGAATTTGGCTTAATAAGACTATAAAGGGTAGAGTTGTTGACATCTAAATTTTGAGTTGAATTTATTCATGCACTGAGAATATTGAGTCAAAAAATTGGTGAAACTCTCTTAGTATTTTTAAAATAAGTGAGGATGTATAATTAAGTGCTTTAGGAGTCAAATAAGGGTTTATTTTGATTTAGATTATTGTCTTGGGACCGAGTACCCTATTTTAAGTCATTAAAGTGTCTTTTGATCAAAATATAGAGGCTAAAAAATTCAAGAGATAATACTAAAGAACAAGGTCATTAGTATTTCAATACAAATACTTATAAGACATTTTATGATAGGCAAAAATATATTTTATGGTTAGGAATAGAAATAATTGCAAGCAATTTTTTTTATCACCCAAATTTTCACCCTTGGAAGATTAGTGAAGCCTTCCGAATTTGGGGTGACATGGAGATAATCCTAGGATGTGGGTGGCCTAATATGTGGATTGAATATCTAGGTTATAGGGATAGATCCCATTAATGTATCACTTAGGATCATTCTCTAACATATACAAGTTTTAGGAAAAGAGAGATTAATATACTCTAATGGAAATGATGAACCAAAACTATGACCACTACCAACTAGTTGCATATGCACATCAACCATGAGATTAACCTAAACACACACTACTCCTAATCTACCTTTCTACATCAACACTTAATTATCAAGATTGTGATAATTGTTTAGGCCAGGAAGACTAATCAAGAGGTTGAATAATGATACTAATTAGTAGAAAAATCATTAAACCTTCACACTTCACTTAGACACTTCACATGACATGTAAAGAATCTTTCAAACTGCATATGAGTGTTAGAAAAGGATAATATGCTAAGGAAGCCTAAGTAAAACACTTGACAAGATCAACTAGTCACACACACATAATAAGTACATCCATAGATTGAGGTAAAACTAGTAATTTTACATTGATATAAGGCATACAAATGGGTAGGGATTCACCATACCTAGGTGGAAGATGAATGCAAATATAATCAAGGCTACATTTATAGAGAAATGAGAATAGAAGAGAGAGAGGGGCATCAAAGAGAGAGGTTAAAAGGTGTCAAGTGAGAGTTAAAATTAAAAAAGTGAGATGTAAATAGTCCCATGAGATCCTCAATTACATGTGTTTCTATTTTGAATATGATCTTATTCCAAATGGAGTAGGAGTTTTAAACTTTTCTTGATAGCTTTGTCTTCTTCTTCAAAATACCCTTCTCTTAGCTTGTGAGGAATGACACATGGAATTATTGGTCATCAAGTAATATTTGTTACATATTGATCTGATATTTGACACTTTTCACTTGTTTAGGAGTCTTCTTATATTTACATTTCAATGATGATCATAACTCCTAGGTGTTTTGAAACCCACTAGTTCCACTATGCCTCTCCTTGATTACAAGCATCAAATCTTGATTCCACCTTTATGAGTGAAACCTATCTTCATGAAATGGATGAAGTTTTTGGGAGTGTTTGATGGATCCAAATGAGTTATTTGAGGTATTTTGTGATATATATATATATATATATATATATATATATATATATATATATATATATCACAAAATACCTCAAATAACTCATTTGGATCCATCAAACACTCCCAAAAACTTCATCTTTCTCCCAAAGATTGTATTTGTCTGCAATTCCTCGTAGCCCTAAAAACATGCAAAGATCCTTGTGTAGGACAATGAATAATGATATTATAAAAATAACAATGGATTTGAGTACCAAGTATTACCTTATAAATCTATACCAAATTTCATTACCAGACCCTGAGTGGAAGTGTACTTATTTCACCTTTTCTCTCTCTAATTAGGCCTTTAGGCTTAGAAATTGAATTTTGGCTCAAATTAATTTCCACATTATGAAACTTATAATAATTATTTTATTAAATTTACATACCCCATGACCATTATACATGCCAAATTTTGGATTCTGAGACCCTATACGAATATGGGAACCATGAAATGGCTAAAACCCTAGCCTATGTGTTTGTACATGCATGAGAGGTGATTGAAGTGATTTGAAAAGAAGTTTGCAGGTTATAAAGATTTGAAATTGTTTTTTGAGGCATGAAACATCATAATACAAATCAACCTACTAATAAGAGGCTCTCCATTTATAATCCATATGCTTGAGATAGGCTTCTTGGCTAGCAAAATGGTGCATTTCTCACTTTTTGAGCCCACTTGATGACTTGGATGGTTCATATACCTTCTTAGGAGAAATAACAAGGTGATTAGAAGATTTTAGAACCTATGCTCATACCTGATATGGATTTTTTCTTGATTTGGAGTTCAATTCATACCCTACACCCTAAAAAGTGAACCTACAACCATGCATTTTAGACCAATTTTATATAATGTACCTTCACATGTGCCAACCAATGACATGTTCAAGTGACCGTAAGACCTATTAAAATACTATAGTTATTTCAAGGTCAAATCAATCCATTATAATCTATCTAGTTCAACTTATTTCTCGTTAGGTCAATTTAGGTATTCATGGTAGCATGTGAGTAATTTAGAATCCTAATAAGGGTTCATAAATACATGGCCATTGACCTAAGAACCAATGCCTAAAAATTTGAGGGCATAAGCCTTGATAACCAAACCTAAGATCTTTGGTCACCATGTAGGTTGTCAAGAAATATATAAGTAATGTTTTTGAGCTTCTAGGCTTACTTAAGGAATATGTGAGTTCCTTACACTCTTAACACCTATTCACATCTTGTAGGTATTTCATTCAAAAAATCATATCATAATAATGGAGTATAAATTCATCAAAAACATCTTAAATTACCAACTGGTTGCATTCACTTGATTAAAATAATTAACAAGTGGAGAAGAAAATGTTCTTGGGTAATCTAGGTCTATCAATGAACTCAAGAGAAGTTCATGTGGAAAATAGGGTATATGAATTTAATGTTAGTTGTAAATTCTTCCTTTAAGTATATAGGACATCTTCCCATATCTTAAAATTTTTATTGTTAAGCATGAGATATACTAAGAGGGGGGGGTGAATCAGTATATCATAAATCTTATAAACTTTCCCTTAATCAAATTCCACTTTAACATCCATTCAATATATGCAATAAAATTGAAATAATAAACACCATAAAAGATAGAGAGAGACACTAAATTTAACATGGAAACCCAATGTGGGAAAAACCATGGAGAACAATCTCAAGTATATTAATGAACACCAACTAAAACTACAATATTCACAAGCACTAACTTGCAGGAGCACCAACCCTTTTGCTGAGCACCAACACATCAACTATTCATGAGCACCAACCCAAAAGAGAACCAACCCCTTTGTTGAGCACCTAAATAGAAACAATTCATGAGCACCAACCCATAAAAACACCAACCCCTTTGCTAAGCACCAACACAACAACAATTCATGAGCACTAACCCACAGGAGCACTAACCCATTTGCTGAGCATCAACACAGCAAATATTCGTGAGCACCAACCCACAGGAGCACTAACCCATTTTGTGTATACCACACAACTATCTCTCAATGTTTCTATCTCAACAAATGATAGGTCATTACAATATCTCTTTCCTCTCTCTCCTCTACTCTTCTAAGCTAGATATAACAAATATAAATCATACTCATCTCTCACTTATAAATGGGTTCTCAATCCTTTATTTATATCTTTCTAAATGACCTTTGGCCTTCCCCCTTTGTGACCCTTCAATCCTCATGGAAAATGGTGCCAAACTTGCATGACCCTTCATATCCTTACATTTGAGAAGTCATGTGGTGACCTTTCATAAGTAAAAGCATCCTTTCCTTTTTTGTCCTTATCTTGATGACTTTTCGTATTCCTCAAAGTGTCCCTTCATGAGAAATTGTGTCCTTCCTCTTTTGTCTTCACTTGGTGACTCTTTGAATTCCCAAAGATGACTCTTGATGGGAAAATGCATCCCATTCTTATTTTGTCTTTACCTCATGACTCTTTGACTTCTCCATGGGCCCTTCTTTTGTCTTATATGCAACCAAAAATATATTCGTTAATATTAAATAAATATTAACACACATTAGCCAAGATATAACTATTATAAACATCATTAAATGCAATGGGGCCTTTATCACAAATAATGTTAGACCTTTGACATCAATGACAATATTTCCAACAATCTCCCCCTTTGTCATTGATGGCAATGTTAATCTTGAAACTGCCACATCTTAAAACCTGTACATACTGTCATCTAAAAACATATAGTAACTCCCCCTTACTGTAGTAACCTGTACCTATTTTTGCACCTATACTTGTACTTGTTATTATCCCCCTTTGACATAAATGGCAAAGGGCCTACTTGGAGCTAACACTTAGCTCCCCCCTCAACTGATGCTGAACTTTAATTACAGGAAGTAAAATAAATTACTCCCAACTTCTCTTGTAGATCTTTGAATGTGTCCTTTGATTGTGCCTTTGAGAAGATATCTGATAATACATATAAATCATTTCCTATCCTTTGAGAATCTGTAATTAACTCATTTAAATATTTTCTTCTAATCTCACAACCTTCTGCATAAAAATTTAATGTGTCTCCCTAATCACATATTTGACTTACACTCAATAGATTATGCTTAAGACCTTTAACATACAATACATTCTTAGTCTTGGGTCTACCATTATGAACAATACAGTGCTTTAGAGTTATGAACTTACCCTTGTCTCCTGTCATATGCCTCAAACATCCACTATCAATAAACCATGGCTGATATTCATTTCTTGTATGCAAAGCTATCTAAACCAACATAGAATCTTTAGGTTGTTTCTTCTACCATGAACATGTCTGAAATTTCTTCTTGATGAATGGAGCCTTGAAACTTTGGTCCTTCTTGATTGATTTTGCATGAGTTTCCTTATCCTTATTTTTAAAACTATTATCTCTTTTTAAACATTCTAATTTCTTATGACCATATCCATTTTAAACACTTTAAAAATTTTAAACACTGCATATGCAAGAAACATTCTAATAGCCTCTAACCTTAACACTGGTGCAAACTTTTCTTCAAAATCTATTCCCTCAAATGATATACAACATAATTTATCAACTCACCTTCTTGTCATGCAACATAGCCAAGACCCAATAACATCCACCATGCTTCAATTTTTATTAAAAGTGTCTCCTTGAAGCCTAGAAGAGACAACCCACACAAAGGGCCCTAGAAATAAATCTCAGGAGATTCTAACATCTCCTATGTTTCTTCATTGTGTCTTTCTCTTAGAATCTATTTATGCATGTCTAACTTATTTGACTTACTAACATCATTATTGATGTTTTTCATCTTCTCAAATATTACAACTATTTTATCTTGACAAGGCTCATGCTCAAATGTAACTAAAGATTCTTCACAGTCCTTCTTATCTGATTCTTTATCTACTATAGCAAGTAATTTATTTTCACTCTTAAACTCAACTTGATCAACCTTTACTATTTTAGGTCTTCAAAATTGAATTTTACTCTTCTCATATTTTCTAGAGGCTTTGTATCCTTTTACATACCTTGACGATCTCTTTACTTTATTTAGACATAATTTAGCAATATGGCCAACCTTATGACATCAAAAACAAACAACATTTTTCATACCTTTTTCTTGAATGTGACTAAGATCTCCATTTGACTGATTGCTTCTCCTCATATAGTCTCTTGCCCTATGACCAACATGATGACAAACAAAATAATGGCCATGAAAAGAATTTGAAATATTGGAAGCATTGGGCTGCCTGATTGGCTTTTTTAATTCACCTTTAAAACTTTCATCCTTCTTACCTTGGACTAATATTTCATGATCTTTCTCAGCCTTGATTATGAAATTCTCATGATTATCCTTTAAAGAACCTAACTCAACCTTCAATTGATTACACTCTTCTTCTCTTGATTTTAAACTTGAATTTTCAAACTTTAGCTGATTCTTAAGATCCTTAATAAACATCTTATCTTCTTTTGATTCTATAACCAACTTAGACTCCAAGATATACACTTCTTTCTTAAGAGCCTCGACCATAGATTTCAACTCTTGATTCTCCTTCTTTAGCTACTTGGCCATCTTTTTCTTTCCTTAATCTACCTTCAAGATGTTAAACCCTTTAAAAAGGAACTTGATATGATACCAATTTTTAAGCACAAGATATACTGAGAGGGGGGGTTAATTAGTATATCATAAATCTTATAAAATTTCCCTTAATCAAAATCCACTTTAACATACATTCAAGATATGAAATAAAACTGAAATAATAAACACCACACAAGATAGAGAGAGACGCCAGATTTAACATGGAAACCCAATGTGGGAAAAACCATGGAGAACAATCTCAAGTATATGAATGAGCACCAACTCAAACTAAAATATTTGTAAGCACCAAATTGCAAGAAAACCAACCCCTTTTCTAAGCACCAACACAAGAATAATTAATGAGTACCAACCCATAGGATCACCAACCCCTTTCCTGAGCACCAACACAACAACTATTTGTGAGCACCAACCCATAAGAGCACCAACCCCTTTTGTCTATACCACATAACTATCTCTCAATGTTGTTATCTCAACAAATGATAGTTCATTACAATATCTTTTTCCTCTCTCTCCTATGATCTTCTAAGATAGATATAAAAAGTATAAATCATACTCATCTCTCACTTACAAATGGCTTCTCAAGCCTTTATTTATAATTTTCCAAATGACCTTTGGCCTTCTCCCTTTGTGACCCTTCAATCCTCATAGAAAATGGTACCAAACTTGTTAAGTTGTGGAGCTAAAAGCTTCACTGATGTAGACATGGAGGAGCGTGCAGAAGGGTTGCTGAGTGTCATAGACACCGGTGTCAATCAGGCCAACCGACCTCGGCAGGATAAGGCAGGAGAGAAACCAATGTCGATCAGAGATCGGCCGGCATCAGCGACCCCCAGGTGGATAGGGACTGGCGTCAGTTACCTGTGTGGTTTGACTGCGAGTATATTACGGGTAGTTGGTTGACAAACCAAGTGTTTACATGCTTAGGGCTAATTATAGACTGAGAGCTGCGGATCTAATTATTGTACTAGGTGTCTAATTATTGTTTGGATGAGATCTATATAATAGACTCATGGTTGTATTGTAAACTTGTGCTAGAGAGTAAGAGAGCATTATTATAAGCTCCTTCTGTGTGTGAGGTAGAGCATGGTGTGTTCCCCCTAGTGCCACAGTACCAAGGTGGGTACTAGTTTGGAGAATCAGCAGGGTTCTTCAGGAGTGTATGATCTTGGTCATCAGGTGAGCATGGCTACGATAGGAGATCTACATGGTAAGTAAGATCATTGATATGCAGGTGTGTGTGTGTGCAAGATCAAGGTTCACAGGTGTGCAGAACCAGCTTGATCTGTAGGTTGAAGATCAGATAGGACAACAACACAATAGGGAGCAGTATCAGGGGAGATCTACTTGGAGTACAAGGTTATACTCAGAACATAGAGGAAGGCAAGGAAGATCCTTCCATAAGTAAGGTCTATTGAGGTGCAGGTTGTTGCAAGTTTAGGGGAGATCTACTTGAAGTACATTTGTGTGCTTGTGGAGTGTGTGGAGCACTTGTAGAGTGCATGGAACACATGTATAAGGTGAACACCAACTCAGTGTGTGAGTTGGGTGTTGGGACCTAAGAAAGAGAGCTTTGAGGAAAGAAGTACTATTCACTTGAGGTGTGGGAAGCCTCTGAAGAGGTGGTGGAGAAGAAGTGGCATCTTCTTTATTGTATTCTTTTCTGTATGAGTATTAATACAAGTTGTGTATTGTCTCTCATATCTTGTGTTATTTTCGGATTCTAGTTACTTGTTGATTTTGGTTATTTCTACATATTAAGTTGCTTGTATTTGGTAATCAATTGTGTGCTTTTGAGGGTTTCGTATTCCCCAACAAGTGGTATCAGAGCATGTTTATTGTTCTAGGTGCCCAACAAGTGGTATCAGAGCCAGGTTGCAGGAAGCGGTTTTGTGTTTGGTTACAGGTCACTCTCAGGTGTTTTTGATTGAGTGGGAGTAGAGCAATGGGAGATCAAAGTAAGCTAAGAATGGAGGAGTTAAAAAACACAGATGGTCACTTATGGTCCGATGGAAAGAAAGAGCATGTAAAAGAAAATTGTTGGTTTGTGGAAGATCAGCATGGAGGAACTGAAGATGCAAATGTAGTAGGTGTTGTTGCATAGGATGCTTTGGGAGGTTTCTTGGATAAAGTTGAATCTTGTTTTATAGATTCGGTTGCCTCTTTCCATGTAGCCCCAGATAGAGGATCTGGTGAGCCTTGCCAAAGAATTGGCAAAGGGGAAGTGAAGCTGAAATTGCAGGTGGCTAACACATGGGTGTTGAGGGAGGTCATGCAGGTCCCAGGTTTGGAGATGTGGCTGATTTCTTCAGAAGAGTTGGGTGATGAGAGGTGTATGAGAACTCTCACAGTGGATGCACTTGAATTAGCTGGTGGTAAGAAAATAGGTATACTTTATCTACTTGTTTATATTACTGATTCTTCTTTTGTTGCAGAGACGTGGCTTTGTAGGCTTGGTCACATGAGCAGAAAGGAGATGCATAGTCTTAAGCGGAAGACAGATATATTTGATAGGCTTAAGAACTGGAAAGCCTTGGTGTTCTTGGAGGAGATGGTAGACAGAGACCAGTGGATGGGGTTGGATACTTCTGAGCAGGGCAGTTTGGACATGGAGATTGATTCAAAAGAGCTCACGGGTAAAAAGTCATCACTCATAGGAAACACAGGTACCGACGTTGATAGGAAAACCGACGTTGGTAGTAGTTAAGACCGATGTCGGTCACGAGGACCGACATCGGTAGTAGGAGGACACCGACGACGGTAGGTTGGTAGTCAGGACAGGCACAGGAACCGATGTCGGTCAGATGCAGACTGTGGAGTGGCCGAGGTCGGTCACTGTAATGAATTTTGGGTGGATAGTAAGCTGTGAAGGAGTCTCAAACACCCATATGGAGGATTGAAGACATAAGTAGGCCTCAAATTCATTGTTCCTCTTCTTTATACTAGTTGCTGACTGCAGAGCAGGAAGGATCCAGGAAACAGTGGGAGCGTGGCACAGAGAGATTGCAGAACCAAATGGGAGATTTGGTAGGGTTGCCAGCCAGTATGTTAGCATTACGAGATGAATGGATTCCTTAGTTGAAGAATAGAGAGAATGGATACGCGAGATGGAAGGCCAGGCATATGGTCTTGGGTAGCTGCAGGACAGTGGTACAGGTTTTGACAGGTGGAGGATGAAGCATGACTTTAGTCAATGTCAGGGTAACTACTGTGGTTTGACTTACCAAGGGGATGATGATTGAAACATCCTTCTGTTGCTACATGTGGATAGTATGCTAGCTAGCAGGGGTGTACATACAGGTTTTGCTAAGCTAAGGGTAAGATTAGTTCAGTGGTTTACTATGAAGAATTTGGAGCAGTGAAATTATTCGGCATGGGAGACATGGAGATCACAGGTTGATTTTGTCTCTAGTGGGAGCTGATGTGAATTAGGTGTTGGTGAGATGCAGGATGTAGAATCGGAGCGCACCAAGGGGTGGATAGTTCAGTGTCCGAAATCACATGAGGTCTAGTATAGACCTGAGTTTGCCCAAGTAGTGGGTGTTATCAGAGAGTTAGGTGCCAATTCGGAGGAGTGGATTCTCAGGTATTTGAGAGAGACCAGCAACAGGGATTCATGCTATTTAGGGTCAGGACTTCACTACATGAGATTGTAGGAATGAATGCGGCAGGGTACTCGGATGACAGGAGGTACACCACAGGTTGTGTGGTGGGTTGTCTTTAGGATTGAGCTTGAAGAGGGATACAAACTAGGAAATAGATTAGACGGGGTACAAGTACAGGTATAGTGCAACTGTTTATCTCCAAGTGGGAGATTGTTAAGTTGTGGAGCTAAAAGCTTCACTGATGTAGACATAGAGGAGGGTGCAAAAGGGTTGCTAAGTGTCACAGACACTGGCATCAGTCAGGCCAACCGACGTCAGCAGGATAAGGCAAGAGAGAAACTGACGTCGGTCAGAGATCGGCCAGCGTCGGCGACCCCCAGGTGGACAGGGACCAGTGTCGGTCGCCTGTGTGGTTTGACTGCGAGTATATTATGGGCAGTTGGTTGACAAACCAAGTGTTTGCATGCTTAGGGCTAATTATAGACTGAGAGCTACGGATCTAATTATTGTATTAGGTGTCTAATTATTGTTTGGATGAGATCTATATAATAGACTCATGGTTGTATTGTAAACTTGTGCTAGAGAGTAAGAGAGCATTATTATAAGCTCCTTCTGTGTGTGAGGTAGAGCATGGTGTGTTCCTCCTAGTGCCACAGTACTAAGGTGGGTACTGGTTTGGAGAATCAGTAGGGTTCTTCAGGAGTGTATGATCTTGGTCATCAGGTGAGCATGGCTACGATAGGAGATCTACACGGTAAGTAAGATCATTGATATGCAGGTGTGTGTGTGTGCAAGGTCAAGGTTCATAGGTGTGCAGAACTAGCTTGATTTGTAGGTTGAAGATTAGATAGGACATAAACACAACAGGGAGTAGTATCAGGGGAGATCTACTTGGAGTACAAGGTTGTACTCAGAGCATAGAGGAAGGCAAGGAAGATCCTTCCATAAGTAAGGTCTATTGAGGTGCAGGTTGTTGCAAGTTTAGGGGAGATCTACTTGAAGTACGTTTGTGTACTTTTGGAGTGCATGGAACACTTGTAGAGTGCGTGGAGCATAGGTATAAGGTGAACACCAACTCAGTGTGTGAGTTGGGTGTTGGGACCTAAGAGAGAGAGAGCTTTGAGGAAAGAAGTACTGTTCACTTGAGGTGTGGGAAGCCTCTGAAGAGGTGGTGGAGAAGAAGTGGCATCTTCTTTATTGTATTCTTTTCTGTATGAGTATTAATACAAGTTGTGTATTGTCTCTCATATCTTGTGTTATTTCTAGATTCTAGTTACTTGTTGATTCTGGTTATTTCCGCATATTAAGTTGCTTGTATTTGGTAATCAATTGTGTGCTTCTGGGGGTTTTGTATTCCCCAACAAGTGGTATCAGAGCATGTTTGTTGTTCTAGGTGCCCAAGCATGACCCTTCATATCCTTGCATTTTAAAATTCATGTGGTGACCCTTCATAAGCAAAAGCATCCTTTCCTCTTTTGTCCTTATCTTAATGACTTTTCCTATTCCTCAAAGTGTCCCATCATGAGAAATTGTGCCCTTTCTCTTTTATCTTCACTTGGTGACTCTTGGAATTCCCCAAATGACTGTTCATGGGAAAATGTGTCCCATGATTCATTTTTCTTTACCCTGTGACTCTTTGACTTCTCCATGGGCCCTTCTTTTGTCTTATATGCAACCAAAAATATATTCGTTAATATTAAATAAATATTAACACACATTAGCCAAGATATAACTATTATAAACATCATTAAATATAATGGGGCCTTTATCACCAATAATGTTAGACCTTTGACATCAATGATAGTATTTCCAACACTTATCTAATGTTTGTTAAAACATATTGATCCCTTAAATGGCCTAGAACATGATTTGCTTGTTTATGAGGGTTTATGAGGCAATTTACCAATTTAATCCTAGAGGTCTATTTAAATCATCTCCTCTTCATTCTTCACTATGGAAGGAGTTAATTTACCTCATATAAAGTTTAGTTTAAGTATTTATACCTTCTTGGGCCTCTATATTTCCATCTTATTTTCAATAAACCAACTTATTTCTTGGCAAGTTCACACACATGCCTAACTATAGGTTTATGAATCTGTTTAACTATAGGTTGAAGTTATGCTTCCTCTTTATGTCACTTTATGATATATTCAATATATTCTCTAGTCTAATGGATTAAATTTACTTGGCTTATCCATTGAGAACCAAACTCTAATGCATAAAATTATATCTTGACTCTCAATATCTAAAAGTGAGTTTGTATCTCTAGTTGGCCCGTAGGAATCCTTCTAGGCCTATATGTGTATATTGATTATTAAAGATTAGATAAGGTATTTAATGGAATATTTTAATATTATTCATGAGCTTTAAAAATTACCAAATCATCCACACATGACTCCCACACCTCTCTTAGTCCTTGGACTTCATTTTTCAATAAAGTTTCATCTCATGTACTTACACATGCCTATAGGTCCTATCTAACTATAGTCATCAATATTGGTTTGTGGAATTCAATAAAATAGTATCCAACTCATTACACTCCCTTTATTAAAATCAGTCACATTCTTACACTGTATCGAATAATTCATATATGGCATCTAACCCTCGAATCATCATCTCTATTGGAAGAATTCATTGCATTTAAAGTGAAAAAGTGACTTACAGGTCTGTAAACTTGTAGGTCTCATTTTTATCACTTTAGGCTCCATTGTCATGCATCTAAGTACATGATCACATTTATAACAAACCTATGGTTACCCATACCTTGTTTCGTGAGTTTGTTTCCTTATTTTTTGACACTTAATAATGTAAGATTATGACTTTTAGATCACTTGTGTATTTGGTAGAGTTATAACACAGTCCATTGAGAGGATGAAAAGAATGTGAGGTAGGCCTTCAGGTCCCAAATAAATTATATCTTTCGAGAATAAAAAGAGCCAATTAATCAAGCATTCCAATAATGCAATTACACTTCCTTATATTTGATCACTTTGAATTTACATTTGGAAGTTTCACAACACCCTTCCATGTTCACATAGTCCATTAACAAAGAGTCAATTTAAGAATAAAGTGAGTCAATAAATTGAACATACAAGTTTACAAATCTTGTAGTTTCCTAATAAAAATGGTCATCACTTGATTCAAACCCTTTATTCATAATAAAACTACTATAGATCCTAAAATATTGCCTTCAACTTGATTGAAGGCTACACCTCAACAATAATAGAAATCTTGCTTCCTTAGAAGGACAAATGTGCCAAAAAAAAGGTGGAATATGGTGTGAGGGAATTTTATATGGTTCATAAATACTTTTATAACCTTATTTCATCACCAATGCGTTCACATTTTCATTGAAAGTGCCCAAAACTAAGCCTATAGGGTTTAAAACCACCCTACCTTATTAACGATTGTTCATAAAAGAGATTTAACCAATATGATGACTATGTATATGGATTTTAATCTAATTATGATCCACTCCTTTGAAAAAAAACTCAGGTTCCAACTTCCCTTGTGCTATATGGAATGAACATCCCAAATTGGTCTTTGTGAACTTGCTAAGGGAATGATGGAGAAAAAGAACTATTTTCTACCTTGAGTTGACCTGTACCTAAATTAAAATCATGGTTTTGATATGAATAAGGAAAAGAGACACTTTTAATACATTATAATTTTTGAATGGATCTCCCAAGTTTGTACAAGTGATTGAAACTATCTTCTTTAAAGTGATTATGTTCCTTTGTATGTTGAACTACAAGAATTTGATCACTTTGACTTATAACTATTATATACATGTTATAAACCTATTTAAAATTCTTGGAAATGTGTGATGTATGTATATTTTATATTTAACAAATGTTGGAGTTAGTTATATGCTTTTTCCTCTTTAATTTCACTTACCTTAAAGTTTGCAAATCCACTTTAACCTTTTCAAACATGTATTAAATGTTCAATTAAGGTGATGAATAGGTAATATGACTTGAATATAAACCTATGAAACCTTTTTAAACCACCTTTTCATACCATGGTGAAGATAGACTAGCATAAGACCAACATAAAATATTGCCTTAATTTGTTCAAAATAACCTTAAAATATGCTAATAAGACCTCAACAAGACCACTTGAATATCTCATATATCATATAAATTTTGTGCACAAGTTATAAGTGTTGAGGTATTTTCTTATTATTGGTGTTGTGGCATTGATCTCAAGATCAAGATGGAGGTCATTAATGTCAAATTCAAAGTTGATGTCATGCATGGTGAAGTGATATGTGACAAGGAGTCTTATGACAAGAGAGAATTTGAAATCACCCCATTATATATTTGTTTAGAGAGAATTTGAAGGTAACCTATTAAATTTTCTGAGGTTGATGACATGTTTCAAGATCAATATACAAGTTAAGCATACTATTGAGTACTAGGTGTCTTAAGAGGCCTAGTCTAGCCCTATGAGAAGGTGTATGCATAAAGAATAGTAAATCCTAGTGAATTATGTCGGTATAGAAATGATAAGGTGCATAAAGTTGTGTAAACATGTGAAAGAGGAAAAAAACATTTCAAAAGAGTTCCAAGGTTAGTTTTGAGGCTTAGTCCTTACATGAAGAAACCTAGTGAAAATGCGTAGTCTTGGTAACATGTTGAGGTGTGTTATCTGAGACATGTGAGAGAAATTTTGATAGTATGTGAGAATTATATGAGGTTTAATGAAATTATTATGAGGTTTTTAGAATATTTAAATAGTTTTTAAGGTGTTTTCAAGGTCTAAGTATAATTGGCTATTCAAGGCCTAATGAGTAAAGAGATCTAGTATGACCTAATGAGGGGTCAAGTTTAGTTCTCAGAGTGTTAGAGATATTAATAAAACTTTTAGAGGTGTTATAGGTTGTTTCAATATTTTTTACCAAGTTTGAGGTCAAATCCTAAAGGAGAAATCATGAAAATTGTTGTTGAGGTTTTTTGTATGCACAAAGTGAGATGTTGTAGACTTAAGAGGGATTTTCTTATGCTCGTTGGCATGTGCAACATTTTCATGAGGATCCAATAAGATCATGTTAGTTATGGAATGTTATTATCTTACATATCCTAGAATTGATTTTGGATTTTAGGGGCAATCATTTATGAACAATTGCTAAGAATGAAAAGTAATCAAAACCCTCCTAAAACCCTCATAATGACTTGATAGGAAATATCTTGTTGGAAATGTCTCAGAGTGGATTTCATGACCTATTTTTATTATTGGATCATCTAGATGAACATACTAGGTGGAATTGGTCTATCATAAGAGTGAATAGAAGCTAAGGGAAACCCCTTATTTCATGGATTTTTGATGTAACATGCATGGTTGACTAGGTCAAAGCATGAAAATGATTGGATGATGATGTGTCAAAATTATATTTTATGATAATGTAAGTTTTTAAGTATGTTATAGACCTTAAATATTCTAAACCACTCATGGAAGTTGACCTATCACTAAACATGCCTAATGAGGAAGACAATGAGAAAACTAAGTAGAAGTGAGATTGAGACTAGGGATGGGTTGCAGTTGATTAGGGATGGATCCAAATACATGGGGACAATGTTAAAGACCTATATCATATTTATTTATTTCATATAATTTATTGTGATGCTCATTTATAAGAAAAAATTTATTCTAAAAATAACCCGTCTAACATAATGAGGTCTGTGTAGGGTGAAGACATGAGTTTGGGATGTAAGACAAATATTAATATTAAACCATATATATATATATATATATATATATATATATATTATTAAGGATCATATAAACCCATTTTGATATTCATAAAATGTTTGTACATGTGTTCTAAGTCTGGGTTTTCATGATTGTGTTTTTGGAGCTACAGACAGTTTTATGTTTGTGAGTGATAATGATGTTCTTGAGTCTTTTTGTATAGATTTTAAGAATCCAATGCACATGAGTTTGTTAAATATGTCTCATATGTTATTTTAAATGTATTTTTATTCTTTATAAATTCCTTTTAAGGTATGAAAATTCAAAGGTTCTTAATTGGGTTTTTGAAGCCTATGTGTGGCTCTAAGTAAGCATATGAAGTCGATCAGGTTGAGGTCCTTTACCCTATATGGTAAAATATAATGGAATTGATAATGAACCTTAGATTATGGAGGTTATATCCATGTGACTATTTTTTTGTTTATATTGAAAAATTTAATGTATGATTGAGATATTCAACACAGACTTTGTGGCAATGTACCAAATAGACCCAATGGTGTGGTTCAAAGAGTGAGATGAGATAAATGGTGTTGGTGACCTAATGTGAGATTATAATTTATATAATTTAATATTTTATTAAGTGTTTCATCCATTTTTTTATGCTCAAGGTGTTTCAAGATGGCCAAAGTGAAACATGTGCTTTGAGAAGACCTAATTGCATTAGGTCTCTATTAGGCATGATGGTGGTTTTGGCCCTTAAAAGTAATGACCAACATATTTAGTGGTTATTTAACTTGTAAATTTTTTTTTTTGATATATTAAAAATGTGTTCCAAGTATTTATAGGTTTTTTCCAACCAATATGGGTGAGAGTAAGAGTCATGTATAAAGAGAAGGTCTAATAGGCCTAATTGACTAGTTAGAATATTGAGGACATGAGTGAATGATATAGAGTCATAATAACTAAGTAGATGGTAAAAATAACATAATATATGTGTGATTAATATATCAATAACATAAAAATATGTTTCTATAGGTGATGGCCAAGTTAATATGTGATGCAGGAGCATCTACATACGTCTTGGCAAGACATGGTCATGATTAAATTGAAATTTGAATTTATTATATTTTCCTCTAAAATGTTAAAATTAAGGAGTTATTGTAAAAAGTAAAAGTGAAAACAATAATTGTTGGGCTGTTAAGGAAATAATGAGGAGAGTGGTTGAAATCTTTCAACCGTAAGATATTAGTCTCTCCAAATTAGTATATTGCTGGAAATTGAAAACTGTTTGTTGTTTTAAGCCCAAGATTGGCCCTAGAAGTTAGAAAGGAGGTTGTTAAAAACAAAAATATAGCAAAAAGAAATTCAGAAAGAGGAGAGGAACATAGAAGGGAGAGTAAGGTAGAAACGAGTCCAGAGAGTTTATAGAAGAAAGAGAAGAGGAGGTCTGCAATGGAGTGGCAGAGTTGTATGTATGAAGACATTTGAATGAAAAGGAACTTTGTTATGATCTTTCTCTTCTTCTTAGACTCTCAGACTCTAAAAATATTTAAGTACATGTGTCTGTCTACTTTTTTGAACTTGATTAGTATTGTTGTGGTTGTCCATAAGACATATGGTCTGCAATTCTGACTTGTTCAATATTAAATGTTGTTGATAGCGTGGGGATTTTAAAATGATCGTAAGAGTTTAAGGACATTGCATAGGTCCTAATACAAATTCAAGAACCTTTGAAGATAATGAAAAGTTGATATTTTGCTAGATTCTTATCGGACCCCTCTCAAAATGTATTTCTGTGATTTAAAATCTGAAAATGGTAGAAATGAAGACAAAGGACTTGCCACTTCTAGCACTCTTTGAATAGGCCAGACAAATTCATTTCGAGGCAACAAATTCCACCGTGGATCAGAATAAATTAAAAAGGGCTTGTGATCTATTGCATCAATGCGAGGTTATGATTGACCGATTAGGATTATTCTCACCGAACGAGGGAAAAGAGGACATCAGTACAACATATTTGAAATACTTGCTGGTACCTTATTATCTTGGAGAATTAACAGACAAAATTCAAAATCATAATCAGCGATAGATTTTCAGAACTTCTCAGTTGCATTTGAAGGAGTTTGTTTCAATCTATGAAAAGCTAGAGCGTGTTTCCAAGGAAGAACTAGAGGCTCTTGTTTAAGATGGTACAGATTCACTTGAAGCAAGGAGAGCTAAAAAGGTAGCCTAGTTCAAAAGGCAAAAAGTAGCAGACTCAAAGCTTCAGGATATTAAAGAAAGGAAAAGAACGTTGCAGTCGCTCCATGCAGGCAACTGCTATTGCTACTAGCATTGAGCATGGAGAGGAATCTATACCAGACCATGATAGTTGATAAAGAGGAATTGTGAAGTAAAATAAAAGACGCTTCCTTATGTATGAAACATTTTTGCTGCTCAATCTCAACTCAGGATTCTAACTTTTCATTGAAGTTCCTCTTGCTTATATGTTGTGTCGCACCTGCTCTCTCAGCTGCGTATTATTTTCAAAGATTGTAGATTTCTATCCTACAAAGCTCACTCTTAGAATATATGAAAATATCCCATCCATCCTCCTAAACAAAGGCACTTCACACAAAAAATCATGAATTTTAGAAGAGGGGACAGAGTTTAGATTATAGACAGTGCCATTTCTAGAGTGAAGCAGGGGATGGAAGACCGTTTGTAACTGAGGTAAATATTCAACAGAGGAGTGGTTTTATAACAAATTTGTTATACATCTGACCTAAGGTAATCTGAGGTGATTCGAAAGAGAGACAAATGGTTTAACATTTTATAGGATGAATGTGCTGTCTATATCTAGGATGCCTCGTGATTTACAAAATTATTGTCCTGTTGGTGAAGCAATTTCTTGGATGAATATGTTTACTGGGCTTGTATAATTGATAAATTTTGTCTACAATGTCTAGCATATCCTGAATACAGGAGTGTGATTAGAAAAGTTAGAATGATTAGTTGATCTTTCAAGTATCCAGGCCAAGCATAACCTTCTGTTGTTTTTCATCTAGTTTGATTCATATATTGTTAGAACATTTCTATTGCTTCAAATGGGGATATGTGGTTTTGTAAGATTAGGTGCAACAGGCAGAAGGCATAAAGCTTAGTAATTTGTAGAATATTCACAGTTATGAAAGTAAGGCAAATCATACCTTTCAAAACATGAACAAACTCAGATATTATTGATGCTCTACCTGTTATTAATCATAAGTGATAGTCAACAGGCAAATTTTCTAGAGATGGACTTGGTAGACCAAGTTTAAATTAGTCTTCGACGCATCAATTTGGTATCAGAGCTTGAAGCTCTTGGGATCTGTTGAAGAAAAGGTATGAGTAACTTTGCTTTTGATTTGAGTTTATTTTGTTAAGAAGCTAATAGGTGAAAGAGGAAGGTTTAAAGCCACTAAGGCTTAAGAGGAGAAGAAGCCAAGGAAGGCTTAGTGAAGATCCAAGAAGAAGCTTGGATAGTTTTCCAAAAGACTAAGGTGAAATAGACTTAGGTGAGGTAAAGGATGAAGTTGGAAGAATTGTGAAGAGAAGCTTGGAAAGCTTAAAAGTAGGCGAGCAAGTGAATGCTCAAGAAGAAGATCCAAAGCAAGGTAAGCTTGGATTTGTGATTTAAGTCTGATGTATAACAAGTTGTTGCAGGATTGAGAGAAGATGATCAAAAGACTAGGATGCAAAAGGCCTAGGTGAGATCAAGTGGATTGTCAAAAGACCAGTCAAGGAGAAAGGCTCGGTGAGACAAGGGATCAAGAGACCAAGGTGGAAAAGACTTGGGTGAAGATCTCAGAGATGGAAGCATTGTTGAAAGCACTACAGAGTAGCAAGGTATATGAGGGTAGCAAGAGGAAAGCAAGCATCACAGGTATGACTAATGTTGATTTTGATAAAGAAATTGCTAGTTTGAAGAGAGAATTAGCTAAGATTAAAGATGAATATGAGTCTTGGATGTAACTGAATAGGAAAGCATGGGTATGGCCAATAAAGAAGAGGATAAAGTGGCCAATAGATCTCCTAGTGAAGAGGAGAAGGAGGCAAAATGAGATTGCCATGAAGAGAGAAGCCCATAGAGGCATGAAGAAGATAAGAAGGTTGCCAAGTGAGCAGCAAGAGGAAGAAGTTGTGAAGAAGGTTCTCGTTGAGGAGGACAAGAGAAGAAAAGAAAGAAAAGATGAAGTGCCAGGAAGAGCACTTGGAAAGATGAGAATGCCCATTAAGAGGATACTCATGGAGACATTATGGTCTCTTATTTTTGTATTTAATACTGATTTTGAGTGGGTAAATGTAGGTATGAGCAGCCTTATGAAGGTCAAGAGAAGGGCCTTGGAGAGTGAAGAGATTGGTGCAGGAGAAGACACCAAGTGCACAAGTGAATGTGCAGGAGAGAGAAGTAAGTTTGTTGTTGTTGATAGGGAAGAAGAAGAGATGCATTGGTTAATGCATGAGAGAGGAGAGATAGAAGATGAAGATAACTTCCATGATGCCATTGAATGCCAGGAAGAAGAGGAAAGAGGATAGCCAAGCACAAAGGAAGAGAAATATTGCTCCGTGGAACAAGCTATCAAAGAGGTAAATGAAGTGTTAAGTGCTGATTTTGATTGTTATTGTGAGCATAAAGATATTAATACACATGTTAGAAGAAGCAAGAGGAAGATGAAGTCCTCACACAAAGTACTCAATCATGGCTACATAATGCCTAAGTGGATGGTAAAGCACACAAGCAAGCAACAAGTAAGCAAGTAGTCAAGTTTATCTTATAAGATTGATTTTTCTCATATGAATGTGCAAGAAAATAAAAGGACAAACAAAGTTGGTTTTTCAGTAGTATCACAAGAGCATGGTTATAGGATGCCTAAATGGCTTGTGAAGTCAATTGATAATAGAAAAAATCAAATGTGAGTGACTAAGAAGGCTAAGAGTGAAGAAGATGTGAGTGTTGAGACAGCAACACCAAGAAATCAACGGAAAAAGGTGAAGGATGACACAAGTACATGGAAAGGTAAGTCAATTGCTTGCAATAAATGGGATAATGATGTTTGTGAATCATTTAATAATCTTTTCATGGAAAATGAAGAATGGAAAAAAACTAATGTGCAACAAGGAGAGAGTTCAAAATGGATGGATGATGGGGAAAGGAAAGAATATGCAACAGAACAAACAAGATGGCTTCAGGCAGCAATTGAAGATAGTAAGGAGACACAAGGTAATGGTGTTCCTATTGTTTTTGATAAGTATATTGATGAAGAAGTTGGTTTATGTGAAGAAAAGCTAAGAAAAGAAGAGATAAGAGGTAAAGGGCAAGTAAGCTTTGTGAGTGATCAACCTAAGTTTGATGAAGAGAATAGTGAGATAGATGAGATTTCACTAAAGGAAGAGTTGCAGATGTTGGAGCAGCTGTTTGGTAATTCAAGAGAGATGAAGGAAGGTACAAGCCATGGTGAAGACAGCATTGGGAAGAGTGAAACAAGACAAGGACAAAGCAAAGAGGCAAGGATAGTGTTGGTCAAGGAACAAGAGCAAGAATGTGAAGGCAGCCAAGGGGCTTCATGGCCTCAATATTTTTCTACTAAGGTGGCTTTTGATGTTTTGAATGCAGGTATAGAAGATGAAAAATTTGGAGACACATATGAAGATGACGAAGCATGGAGATTGGACATGACAACTGAGAAAGAGATGAGAAGAAGGACATATCTAAAGAGGAAGAAAAGCAAGATGAAAGGCAAAGACCAGCAAAGACAAATTCAAGCATTATCATTGACAACAAGACCTTGGGATCTAGGCATACAGTAAAGACTAATACATGGAGGTATCATTTCATTTGAACTAAGGTTCAAATTGTTTCTAGAGGGAGAGTATGATGCAGGAGCATCTACATACGTCTTGGCAAGACATGGTCATGATTAAATTGAAATTTGAATTTATTGTATTTTCCTCTAAAATGTTAAAATTAAGGAGTAACTATAAAAATTAAAAGTGAAAACAATAATTGTTGGGCTGTTGAGGAAATAATGAGGAAAGTGGTTGAAATCTTTCAACCGTAAGATATTAGTCTCTCCAAATTAGTATATTGCTGGAAATTGAAAACTGTTTGTTGTTTTAAGCCCAAGATTGGGCATAAAAGTTAGAAAGGAGGTTGTTAAAAACAAAAATATAGCAAAAAGAAATTCAAAAAGAGGAGAGGAATGTAGAAGGAAGAGTAAGGTAGAAACGAGTCTAGAGAGTTGATAGAAGAAAGAGAAGAGGAGGTCTGTAATGGAGTGGCAGAGTTGTATGTATGAAGACATTTGAATGAAAAGGAACTTTGTTATGATCTTGCTCTTCTTCTCAGACTCTCAGACTCTAAAAATATGTAAGTACATGTGTCTGTCTACTTTTTTGAACTTGATTAGTATTGTTGTGGTTATCCATAAGACATATGGTCTGCAATTCTGACTTGTTCAATATTAAATGTTGTTGATAGCGTGGGGATTGTAAAATGATCGTAAGAGTTTAAGGACACTGCATAGGTCCTAATACAAATTCAAGAACCTTTGAAGATAATGAAAAGTTAATATTTTGCTAGATTCTTATCAGACCCCTCTCAAAATGTATTTCTGTGATTTAAAATCTGAAAATGGTAGAAATGAAGACAAAGGACTTGCCACTTCCAGCACTCTTTGAACAGGCCAGACAAATTCATTCTGAGGCAACAGATTCCACCATGGATCAGAATAAATTAAAAAGGGCTTGTGATCTATTGCATCAATGCGAGGTTATGATTGACCGGTTAGGATTATTCTCACTAAACGAGGGAAAAGAGGACATCAGTACAACATATTTGAAATACTTGTTGGTACCTTATTATCTTGGAGAATTAACAGACAAAATTCAAAATTATAATCGACTGTAGATTGTCAAAACTTCTTAGTTGCATTTGAAGGAGTTTGTTTCAATCTGTGAAAAGCTAGAGCTTGTTTCCAAGGAAGAAATAGAGGCTCTTGTTTAAGATGGTACAGATTCACCTGAAGCAAGGAGAGCTAAAAAGGTAGCCCGGTTCAAAAGGCAAAAAGTAGTAGACTCAAAGCTTCAGGATATTAAAGAAAGGAAAAGAACGTTGCAGTCGCTCCATGCAGGCAACTGTTATTGCTACTAGCATTGAGCATGGATAGGAATCTATACCAGACCATGACAGTTGATAAAGAGGAATTGTGAAGTAAAAGAAAAGCCGCTTCCTTATGTACGGAACATTTTCACTACTCAATCTCAACTCAGGATTCCAACTTTTCGTTGAAGTTCCTCTTGCTTATATGTTGTGTCGCACCTGCTCTCTCAGCTGTGTATTATTTTCAAAGATTGTAGCTTTCTATCCTACAAAGCTCGCTCTTATAATATATAAAAATATCCCATCCGTCCTCCTAAACAAAGGCACTTCACACAAAAAATCATGAATTTTAGAAGAGGGGACAGAGTTTAGATTATAGACAGTGCCATTTCTAGAGTGAAGCAGGGGATGGAAGACCATTTGTAACTGAGGTAAATATTCAACAGAGGAGTGGTTCTATAACAACTTTATTATACATCTGACCTGAGGTAATCTGAGGTGATTCAAAAGAGAGACAAATGGTTTAACATTTTTTAGGATGAATGTGTTGTCTATATCTAGGATGCCTCATGATTTACAAAATTACTGTCCTGTTGGTGAAGCAATTTCTTGGATGAATATGTTTACTGGGCTTGTATAATTGATAAATTCCTTCTACAATGTCTAGTATATCCTGAATATAGGAGTGTGATTAGAAAAGTTATAATGATTAGTTGATCTTTCAAGTATCCAGGCCAAGCATAGCCTTCTGTTGTCTTTCAGTTCGTTTGATTCATATATTGTTAGAACATTTATGTTGCTTCAAATGGGGATATGTGGTTTTGTAAGATTGGGTGCAACAGGCAGAAGGCATAAAGCTTACTAATTTGTAGAATATTCACAGTTATGAAAGTAAGGCAAATCATACCTTTCAGAACATGAACAAACTCAGATATTATTGATGCTCTACCTGTTATTAATCATAAGTGATAGTCAACAGGCAAATTTTATAGAGATGGACTTGGTATACCAAGTTTAAATTAGTCTTCAGTGCATCAATATGACCTAATTCTACCAAAGGGCTAGTTGAGCAAGAAGACCTAATAGGTTGTTTGAGAGAGATAAAAGAGTGAGAAGAGAAAAATAAGGTGTTAAAATTTAGTTAAGTGAGAAAAAATTATAAAAATATGATCATAGTTTCAAGTTATCTAAGTTGGTGTTGAGTTACCTAGGGGGTTGGTGCCTCCTTGCAAGTTGGTCCTTGATAAAGGACTAGTTGAGTTGGTGCTTGACTAGTGAGGGGTTGGTGCTCCTTGTGGGGTTTGTGCCTCAAAAAATATTGATTAATTGTTGATAGGATTTTATTAAAATATATTTCTCAATTGATTTTATTCCTAAATTTGGTTTCCCACATATAACCTATGTTCTTATGTTGTTTTATTCTATATAATCTTGTTTATGCATTGATTATTGTATGTATGTGAATGAATGCTTCATGGATTATAAGTCAAATTGAAAGATTTTTTTAAGTAAAATTATTCAACCCCAATCTAAATAGTTTTACTTTCAAAATATGGTATTATATTAGGTCATTTTAAGGATGCCTAATAGCCTAAAGTAGATCCTAATTAAGCAAAGATGGATATCTAAGTACAAGGTGGTTTTTCTACAAGCAAGGCTCCATTGTTTAATGGATCTAATTATGATTTTTTAAGTGTGAAAATGAGAAAATATTTTATGTCTCAAGGTCAGATGTTTGGTAATCATTTTTGGACGGATATACTACTCCTTTTATTCCTCTTATAGATGCAACATGTAGAAAAGCTAGTGACAATAATTTAAAAGCAATGAATGGTATTATGTGTGGCATATTAGAGGTATAACTTATGAAGGTGATGTGATGTATGTATAATAAATAAATGTGTGAAAAGTTAAATTATATTCATAAGTGAGGATCCAAGGTCAAGTTGGTTAAGTTGCAAACCCATAGAAGACAATTTAAAAGCCTAAGGATGAATGAAGATGAGACCATTACAACCTACTTAGCGAGGGTTGATGAAGTGGTCAACATCATAAGAAGCCTAGGTGAATAATTAAAATATTCTAATGTTTTTCAAAACTATTTAAGATTTATAACTCCCAAATTTCATTCTAAAGTTTCTACTATTGAAGATATGCAAGATCTAGACAAGCTTGAGATGGATGGACATCATGGAACCCTAACAGCCTATGAGATGAAGACAAGTGAAAGAAGACATAAAAAGAAGGAAGCTACATTCAAGGTATAAAAATAAGTCAAAAGAGAAGAAGATATAAGGTAAGAAATTCAAAGACAATGATGAATCTGATATTGATGATGATGAGTTGATAGTTATGTTTACAAGAAAGTTGAAAAATAGTTCAAGCAAATATAAAAGTAAGTTGCCCTTTAAATGTTTTAATTGTGGAGAGATTGTACACTTTTATAATTATTTTCTTCATAAATATAAGTAAAAATATGATGAATAGAGTAATGAAGGTCATGATGATGATAAACAATCCTATAAGTTTGATAAAAGTAAGAAAAGATTCAAAAGGTATGATGATAAGAAGAAAATTTTCAAGAACAAAAGAAGCTTTTACACCAAGGAAGATTTAAAATAATCTAATGTGAATGAGAGAAGTGATTCTGAGGGTGAGCATGAAAGTGGTGGTTTTAATGTCAATGAAGTATTCTTCAAGGCTAAGGAAACAAGCTATTTAAATCAAAAAGAGTCTATATAGATTGGAAGTACTATTAGTGATTTAGATGAAGAAGAAGATGAGGTGGACTTTGAAGTTGAGTTGATGAATACTCTATAAGAAATGAAGATAGTGAAGAAGAAAAATATGGTGATGAGGTCTCTTATCAAAGACTATGAGGAGAAAATCAAATTGTTTGAAGCTAGACTGAGAAATAACTCTAAAGAACATGATGAAATAGTCAAATAGGTGGATACTCAAATTGAGATTATGAGTGTAACCTAAAGGCTAAAGAATAAGAATGTGTAATGTATGTAATTTAAGTGGACTCCTTGAGATCTGAGTTAGACCAAGCATCATGTAAGGTTATGTCTTTTGTGAATTTTGAAAAGAGTACCAATTATTTAGACAACATCTTGAGTAGTCTAAAGACTACAAATGAGAAAATAAGTCTTGTTTTCAATGGAGACCAAAAGAAGAATGCTAATGTGATCGATAAGGTCAATAGTCAATCTAGAAATGATGGTTCTAGAATAATAAAGACTAAACCTATCAGGAAACCTAATTTTATAAAGTATGATAATCCTTTTAATGGCTAGTGTTATTCATGTAACTAATTTGGTCATAGAGCAAGGCATTATAGAAGGCCCTCCAAGAATGAATATGTATGGAACTATGATGAGAGTAATCAATAAAGAGGTATGGGTCATGAAATGTTTCTAGTAAAAATAATAGTGTGTTTCAACTATCAAAAGTTTGGTCATATTTTAAAGTACTGCAATAATGGATTCTCAAGTCTAAATAAAAAAGTTGAGACCCCTAGAATGCAAGAAAGAAGACAAGATGGTGAGTAGAAACCAAAGGTAGCTAAGGTCAATGATGACCAGTCTGTAAGTCCAAGTGGACTATTTTCCATTGTGGATCATAGTGAAGATGCAAATGAGTGTCAATAATTATCCCTATCATCTTAGATTGTGGATAAAGAAGTCAATACAAATAAACCAAGACAAGATGTTATTCAAATGGAGATTGAAGAATTCAATCCAAAGAGGATCATTAAGAAATATCAATATAGTAAGGACATGAAGATATGGGAATCTCTTGAGTTTATGTTGTTATGGTACCCTAGACTAGAAGTGACTCCATTATAGTTCATGGAGGCACTTAGCTAGTGAGCAAAAACATAAAGGATGCTTAGTCTTAGGGGGAGATTTGTGTTCTTTGTTGACATTCAAATACAAGGTTAAGTCAAGAGTATGTTAGATGTCTGATCAAAATATATGGTTCATAAATATTTTGTATGATGATTTGATCAAATGAAGTTAAAGTCATGATAATGTCTATATATCTCATGGAGATAAGGGGAGCCAATCATGCTTCAAAATTAGTATGTGAGCATGATCTATGTCAAGTTTTTGTCAAAGAAAAACAATGATTTTATTTGGAGAGAAAATGTGTGTTGTTCTAGATCCAAGGATTGGATAGTTGCTAATAATATTAACCTTTATCATTAATGTCAAAAAGGGAGAAAGTCCCAGTTTGGAAGAAAGGTTAATTTGAAGAAGATCTAGCTTGGGTAGATGAGAATGATTGGTTGTGGTTAAGTTTTTGTCATCAATGACAAAGGAGGAGATTGTTGAGGTATGTTTTTACTATTGGTTTTATGGAATTGATGTTGTCATTGATTTCAAGATCAAGATGGAGGTCATTAATATCAAAGTCAAAGTTGATGTCATGCATGGTGAAGTGGTATGTGACAAGGAGTCTTATGAGAAGAGAGAATTTGAAAGCAACATGTTGTCTCTTTGTTGAGAGAGAATTTTAAGGAAACCTGGTAACTTTTCTAAGGTTGATGACATGTTTCAAGATCAAGATACAAGGTAAGCATAATGTTGAGTATTAGGTGTTTTGAGAGGTCTAGTCTAGCCCTATGAGAAGGTCTATGCATTAAGTATAGTAAATCTTAGTGAATTATGTTATTAAAAGCATGATAAAGTGTCTCAAGTTATGTAAACATGTGAAAGAGGTAAAGAATATTTTAGAAGAGTTCCAAGGTCAGTTTTTAGGCTTAGTCCTTACATGAAGAAACTTAGTGAAAAGGCATAGGTCTGATAGCATGTTGAGGTAAGTTGTCTAAGATTTTTGAGAGAAATTTTATCAGTATGCGATCATGGTATGAGGATTAATTAAATTATTATGAGGTTCTTAATAAAGTGCAAGACATTTCCAGGTGTTTTCAAGGTCTAAATATAACTAGCAGTTTTAGGCCTAATGAGCAAAGAGACCTAGTATGGCCTAATAGAGGGTCAAGTTTAGTTTCCAAGGTGTTAGAGATCATAAGATAATTTTAATATGTGTGATATATTGTGTCAAGATTTTTAACCAAGTTTGAGGTCAAATCTCAAAGAAAAAAACATGAAAATTGGTGTTGAGGTTTTTTATATGTATAGAATGAGATGTTGCAGACCTGAGAAGGATTTTATTATACTCGTTGGTAAGTGAAAAATTTACATGAGGGTCCAAGTAGTTCATGGTAATTAGGGAAGGGTCCTAACTTAAATATCATGTAATTTTTTTTGTTTTTGAGGGGAAATCCTTTATGAATGATTTCTAAGAATGGAAAGTAATCAAAACCCTCTCAAAACCCTCATAATGACCTGATAGTAAAGATGTTTGAAATGGATCATAATGGATTAGATGACATATTTTGATATTATATCATGTGGAGGAATATCCTAGGTTTATCCAGGTGGTATTGCTATGTTATAAGAGTGAATGGAAGTTACAAGAATCCCCTTGTTTCTCAAATTTTTAATGTAACAGGTAGGGTTGAATAGGTCAAAGCATGAATATGATTATAGGATGATGTGTGAGACATATATTTTATGATAATGTAATTTTATGATCAATTTTTATACCTTAAATATGTTAAACTTGTCATGGAAGTTGACCTATTGCTAAACAAGCCTAATGAGGAAGATAGTGAGAAAACCAGGTAGAGGTGAGAATCAGAATAAGGATGAGTTGTAGTGGTTAGGGATTGATAAAAATGAATAGGGTAATTTTTAAATACCTATATAGTATTTACCCCTTGAATAATTTTTTTTCAATTCCCATTTACAAGCAAAAAGTTGTTCTCATCTAACACAATGAGGTCTGTGTAGGGTGAAGACATGAGATTGGTCTATAAGACCAATATTGATATTTAAGCATATAATAAATTTATTTAAATATTTTATAATAATTATTAAGGATAATCCAAAACCATTTTAATATTCATAAAATGTTGACATAGATGTTTTAAGTCTTGGTTTTCATGACTGTGTTTTTGGAGCTACAGACAATTTTTTGTGTGTGAGTGAGAATGATGTTTCTAAATATTTTTTCATAGATTTGAGTAATAAAATGAATATAAAGTTTACATATAGGTATTATATGATATTTTTAATTTATTTATATGCATTATAAATTCTTCTAAAGGTGTGAAAAGTCAAAGGTTCTTGACTGGGTTTTTGAAGCCTATGTGCAATTCTAGTAAGCATATGAAGTTGATCAATTTGAGGTCCTTTGCACTTTGTCATAAAATATAATGGGATTTTTAATGACCCTGAAGTCATGGATGTTCTATCCATATCATTTTTTATTTATTTTATGTAAAAAAAATGAATGTATGATTGAGATATTCAAGATAGATTTTCTAGTAGTGAGAGGGCCTAATTATGAGTAGACTTAATGGTTTGGTTCAAGGAGTGAAATGAGGTAAATGTTGTTAGGAAGCTAAGTTGAGATTATCATAGGTATAATTAAATCATGCATGCTTTTTTTCATCCATTTGTGGAGGTTTAAGGTGTTCCAAGTTGGCCAAAGTGAAATGTGTGCTTTGAGAATGTCTAATTACATTAGGTCTTTATTAGACCTAATGGTGGTTTTGGAATTTAAGGTGAATAACTGACCAATGTAATGGTTATTTAACCTATGAAACATGTTTTTTGATATATTACAAATTTGTTCTAAGTATGGATATATTTTTGGCCAGCCAAGATGGGTAAGAGCAAGATTTAAGTATAAAGAGAAGGTCTAATAGGCCTAATTGACTAGTTAAAACACTGAGGACATGAGTGAATGATATAGAGTTTTTAAAACTAGGTATAGGGTTTGAATATCATTATATATGTGTGATTAATATGTCATGAATATCTAAATATGTTTCTACAAGTGATCAACAAGGTCATATGACCTACTTCTACCAAGTAAACGGCTAGCTGAGTGAGAAGGCCTAATAGGCTATTTGAAAGAGATAAAAGAGTGAAAAGAGAAAAATAAGATGGTAAAGTTAAATTGAGTGAGAAAAATGTGTCCAAATGTGATTATAAGTTCAAGGTATATGATTTTATACTGAGTTATCTAGGGGGTTGGTGCCTCCTTGCAAGTTGGTTCTTACTAAAGGACTAGTTGAGTTGGTGCTTGACTAGTGAGGAGTTGTTCCTTATGGATTTTTACCTCATTAAATATTTATTAATTTATTATAATAATATATTCCAAGCTATTTTTTAGTGGGTTTTATCCCCCATTAGGTTTTTCCACCTATCTCTTGTGTTCTTATGTTATTTGATTTTATATATGCTTATTTATGCATTAGTTAATATATGTATGTGAATGAATGCTTCATGGATTGTAAATAAAATTAAAGGATTTTTTTAAGTCAAACAATTCACCCCCCCTCTCAATAGATGTGCTTTCAACAATAAGACATGAAAATTCAAGATTTTTATTATAAGGGTTAAAATTTTGACCTGGGGGTCAAAATTGGTCAACAAGTCTATAGAGAACCTTGAAGTAGACTAGGCTGAGTAAATAGAGCACTTACTTTGATAATAGTAGGGAATATTAAAAATCAAGATATGGTTGTGTATTTAGGTATGGCATACTCATTAAATCAAGATATAACTTCGTTATTTAATCAAGTAGGGCATACTCAAGTAGATAAAGTAGGTAGACAATACCTAACTAGATAAAGTAGGAATATAATCCTCAATGGTATAGATATATTACATACATAACATGATTTTAAACATAGTTTATCATTATATCTTTTGATATTTATATTCTTAAAACTAAGTATTGACTAGAATGGAATTTGAAAAAATAACTTCTAAATGGTAATTCTTACAACTCTATAATCAATTTCACAAGATGTTGAGTGACCTTAATTTGTTATATTAGGTAAAATAAATTTAAAGTATAAAAATATAAAATAAAATATAAACTTATATATCATTTATTTTACTAAGTATACCCTTACACATACAAACAAAAAAAATTCAGTTCAGACTGCACATAGAGATAAAAACACAACATGGTAACTCTTACAACTCTATAATCAATTTCACAAGATGTTGAGTGACCTTAATTTGTTATATTTAGTAAAATAAATTTAAAGTATAAAAATATAAAATAAAATATAAACTTATATATCATTTATTTTACTAAATATATCCTTACACATACAAACAAAAAAAATAACACAAAAAAAATTCAGTTCAGACTGCACATAGAGATAAACACAACAAAAAACACACATATGTTTAAATGCAAAAAAATCTAGCTCAAACTGCACAAAGCAAATATATTTTTCATTGTGTCACCTTTTTTATCTGCTAACATTTTGCATCTACACTCATTAGTTTATACAAATAATAGATGAAACTTAACACAAAGGACAAAGATTCAATCATTGGTATATCAGAAGGAGGAAAATTTCATATAATATACAACCTAAACTATTAAAGAATATGAACACAATGCATTTAAATGACAATTTGAAAGAATAAATTTAGGCAAGGTGTTGAGTGATTCATGGGCTCTCATATAATATAATTATAGTCCCGATGGATAGTGTCAGTCCAATTTATTAAGGCACTAACTATAGAGGATTCCATGCATATAGTCCACTAAAATTGATTTCAAGGGTATGATGAGAGTAACTTATTTGTGTAATATGCTCCTTTTAGGTGCACCATGAATCAAATGACAAAATGGCTTCCTATGGCTTACAATTTTCATAAATTTAACTAGGAGATGTCATCTATATACCTTTTGGTATTGTAAGACTCAAGACCATCAAATATAAAGATTAATAGACTACACAAAAAGTTTTTATCCCCATATGCCCACTCCATCAGTAGGATTTTAGTAGAGTACCTCTAGAAAATCTAACATAAAGGTAGTTGTCGAAATCTTGAGTATTGGAAGATGAAATCCTTTCACATAACAATATAGGTAATAAAAAAAATTGCTTAGGCAATTGAAACAACTGATCCTCAATTTATATATCCTGATGATATATGGGGTTTGGCCTACTACATAGTGATTAAATCCATAATTGATAGAGCCCCTAGAAATAATAAATGAAAAGACTCAAATTATTTCTAATTTATAAGATTTTCACATATGTGGTGCAAGGAAAGAACATAATCTAATCTAATTCTTGGGTTATAAAAGTGACTAGGATTATTTTTCATTTTCATGATTACCATCTAAGTGGTGTGATAAAAGAGCATATGCAGTTTACTAGTAACACATATAAAATCTTAATTAAAATTAAGTATAACAAATTAAACAAGAAATATTTTATTAAAGATTTAAACTATAAATGTTAGTAAACCAAATTAGCAATTAAAAGTTTTTATTTCTATTTTACTTACATCTTTAACAAATGAGTTTGCACAAAAAATATTAGTAATTTATGAGAAACATTTTGACAAGCAATAAGCTTACAAGTTAGTATGTTAATAGTAATAAACAAAATTCCTACAAATTTAAAAGTTATGAAAACAAAAAAAATGCCATAGAAACTATATTTACTAATCACACTTTTAAAAAAAAAGTGACTATTTTGACAATATCTCTTAAACCACAAATTATATTTAAACATAATTTTAACATGTTATTTATAATATAAAACTGAATAAATTTAATTTTTTTATAATAAAAATTCAAATTACAAATTAAAAATTATACCTATTTTAACAGTCGTATATTTTTTATAAAAAAATAAAAAAATCATAATTTTCATGATATCTCCTAAATAACAATTTAGAATTACATGAAATTTTAAAAAGTTATTTTAATGTAAAAATAAACAAACTTAAAAAAATTAAGAAAAAATCATATTATAAATTAGAATTTATAGTCATTTTAATAGTTCAAATTTTTTAAAAAAAAAAAAATAGTTTCACAAAGGAAAAAAATACCAATCAATTTAGATTTAAATTAGTCTAAAACCTACATAGAAAAAAAAATTAACTAAACCTTCAAAACCAATAATAAAAAATGATGCAGAACTAGATGACTGAGAATGTGTTCGGGTCCGAGAATATAATATATGTAATTCATAATTTTAATTAGAAAACAAATAATAAAAGTCTCTATTTTAAACTTAATTTAGAACCTTAGATTAAGCTTCAACAAAATAAAAACAAATACAATTTAGTTCACCTTATGAAAAAGTGAAGATCTCTTTTGATGGCTTAATTTTACTAATGTGATCTTGGTATGTGGTTACTCAATACAAACCTTCAATGTAAGATAAACTCAGTAACATAAGGATATATAAATTTTTATTTTGGGTGGATAATTAATTTGATAATTCGATAACACTTTGATAACTTGATAGAGGATTCTTTAACGTGGAGAAAGAATGCCAATTTATATATTTTTCACATGGGAAATGGATGGTTAAATTTATTTTTGAATTATTAAATAATTTTAATTTTGAAAGATTGGATTTGAGTCATCATCAAAGTGGAAAAGACCAATTCCTCAAGTGGTTGAGAAATGTAGAGAAAGTTGGTAGGTAAAAGATTCATAGGAATGAGTCAAGGTAGTTGAATGAATCACAATAGTAATAACATGTTCACAAGAATTGGTTAGATAACTCAACACTTAGTTGAGATAATTCGAGAGATGGGTGGGTGACTCAACCTCTTGGTGAAGATAATTGAGGATATGGTTTGATGACTTGAAAATTAGAACTATTAATTAATTTAATAGAACTTTATGTGCATGATTATTTAAAAATTATTTAGGTAATTAAGGTTAATTAAGTATTTTAAATTTGAGAGGGAAAATGATATTAGTGAACTTAACATAAGATATGGAATTCTAATGATGAGTTAGTAAAGAATAATAGTGATTATATTAATATTTAGAGAAGTTAATTATGACACTAAATGTGGAGAATTTAGCTGTGTATAGACCTCAATGTAAACTCACCTATTAAGATAGATGAAAAAAATGTAGGTGGCTTGTGGCATAAGACTCACCCTATGGGCTTGAAAATATCATCAAGGAAACACTATAGAGGGATTGGGAGGCTTAGGAGTTTAATCTAGACTAGCACTTGTAGGAAAGCTTGGTCAGTGACATTGAATTCGTGGGTCCATTTTCATAAAATCAAGAGCCTATTTTAGAGAATCCAACAACTCAATTTTTTGAAAAGAGCCTTGAGCTCAGATGGCTCCTCAAAAGAGAAAAGAAAGAAACCCTTGGTAAGGTTTCAGATCTCTGTGACATAGATACTTGAGGGCTCCTATAGGGGTTAAAACCAGACATTGAGGGACTCCTCCAAGGAGATATGACCAACAAAACAAGCAATAAGAGAGTTATTTTCATACCATTTACATACATTAACAAAGACATTACCCCTTAAACAAACTTCAAGCTAAGAAGGAGAGTATGAAATGGTATCTTGTTGTAAACTTTTAGTACAAATTTCTTAACTTGGATGACATCCTTTCTGTTGTCTACAACAACAATTGTAATGGAAAGGGTGGAAGCCAATATATAACACAAGCCCATCCCAAAGGTGGTGTGCTAAATAAAGTAAATATAAAATAGTTGAAAAGATCCAATAAATATAATATGAAATGTAAAATAAACAAAAATGCATAAAAATAAAGTATGACATGTAAATCCTAATCTTCTTCCTCTACTCAATATTTTTTTCTCACAATCTATAAAAATAATTTCACCTAATTTTTCAATATTTTAAAATTGATAATTCAAAAGAAATAATAAAATCATATATCACCTTCAACATTTCTGAGTTCTCATCTTTTAAAACAAAATCACACAATATATAATAAAGTGATATACTTTAGAACAGCAAACCCATCTTTTAAAATGACAATAGAAGGGAATATAGTAAAATAATCTACGGAAAATGATGATGTAAGGGAATATAATAAAGTGATATATTTTTTCAGCTACAAATTTTCCATGTAAACTGCAATATTATTATCTACAAAAATTTTAGTCAACGATCCAAAGGAATATGATAAAGGAATAAGATTTCTCTATCTTTTAATTGACAAATCTCACAAAATATAATAAATTAATATAATTTTGACTAGCAAGTCAAAAGTAATATAATCAAAGTAACACACACCAAGCAATAATAATAGTAAAAGTGACACGCAACAAGTAAAGAATAATTTCATCCCAACAAGTAGTTTTTATCAATAATTGATAGTTTCGATAGCACTTCAACAGTTTGATGGATAATTCTTCAACCGAAAGGATGTAAATTTATAAAATTTCCGTGTGAAAAATAAATGGTTAGATTTAATTTAAAATTATTAAATAATTTTATTTTTAAATAGTTAAATTTGAATTTTTATGTAAAAACGATTAATTTTTCAAATGGTTAAGAAATGTGAAGAAAGTTATTTAGTAGTTGAAAGATTCATCGGAATGAGTTCACTATGATAATTGCATATTCCAAGAAATTAATTGAATAACTCAATATTTGTCTAGAGAATTAGAGAGATGATTGAGTGACTCAATCTCTTAATCAAAATAATTGAGGATGTAATTTAATGAATTGGAAATTAAATTTATTAATTAATTTTATAGAATTATGTGTGCATGATTAATTATAAATAGATTAGTTAATTAAAATCAATTAACTATTTTTTAATTTGTGAAGAAAAATGATATTAATGAACTTAGTATAATATTTAAAATTTTAATGATAAGTTAGTGAAGAATAGTGGTGGTTATGTTCATATTTGGTGAAGTTAATTATGACACTAAATGTGGCAAAACTTATGTGTTTATAGACCGCAACACAAATTCCCATGTTAGAGTAAACATAATAAAACTTAGGTGGCTTGTGGCATAAGACTTGTGCTATGGGTTTGATAATATCATCAAGGAAATACCTTAGAGGGATTGGGAGGCTTAGGAGTTAAACCTAGATCATCACCTGCAGAGAAGCTTGGTCAGTGACCTTGAAGTTACGAGTAAATTTAGATAAAATCAAGAGCATGTTTCGTAGTAGTTAGCAACTCAATTTTACCAAAAGAGGTTGGACTTTGGACAACTTGTTAAAGATAAAAAGAAATAAACCTTTTTTAATCTTTCAGATGCCAATGATATGGACACTCAAGGGCTCCTACTGGTGCCAAAACTAGGCATTGAGGAATTTCTCCAAATAGATATGGCCAACAAAATAATAAGAGAGTTATTTTCATACCATTTGCATACACTATCAATAACATCATAATTTAGACATACCTCATGCTGCAAGGGAAAGTAAGGAAGTGTTGCCTCATCGTAAACTTTTAACATAAATTTCTTGACTTGTTTAGGTGCCATCCTTTCCATTATCTGCAACAACAATTATAGCGGAAGCTATTATATAATACAAACTTGTTTGAAGGATTGTACGCTGAATGCAATAAATATGTAACTAATCTAAAAGAACCCATAGATACAATGTAGAATTCAAGGTAAATACAAATGTCAAAAAAATAAAAATTGACATGAAACCTTAAAAGAGGTCAAGTTTCTTCTTCCTCTACTTGATATTTTTTTGGCAGTCTATAATTTTAATTTTACTTAGTTTTTAATATTTTAAAATTGATAATTTAAAAAAACAATAATACATCATCTTCAACAATTTCGTGTTCTCATCTTTTACAATATAATCATAAAATATTTAATAAAGTGATATATTTTAGAACAAGAAGGGAATATAATAAAGTGATATTTTTTATCTACAAATTTTTCATGTAAACTATAATATTATTAGATTGCATGTTTATTAAAACAACTATGTATGAAATTTTTGAATTAATGTTTCAAATTAGTATTTACGATTCATCTTCAAGAAGTTTGATTGATCATGGATGCTGATCTGAAACAACGATTCAAAAGTTTCATAAACAAGGTTTCCAAAAAACATTCAATCTATTAATTATAAACTGTTAAAACATAAAATATCTTACAATATTATTATCTAAAAGATTTTCAATCAACAATCCAATATAAAAACATAAAATCTCTTACAATGTTATTATCCAGAAAATTTGCAATCCACGATCCAAAAGAATATAATAAAGTAATAAGATTTCTCTATCTTTTAAAAAGCAAATTTGACAAAACATAATAAAGTGATGGTGTGTGATAATTGTGTCAGCCAGCTGAAAAATCAAATTAATATAACAAAGTGATGCGCACTATCAAAAGTAAAGAATAATTATGCAGACCATCAAAAGTGATGCGCATGAGCAGGTAAAGAATAATAGTGTGCAGCAAGTAAAGAATAATTCCATGCCAACAAGTTGCTTTTATCAGTGCCAAGTTGCTTTTATAAATGACTGATTGCTAGATTTTGAAGTCTCAGTTGAATTTAATGCATTCGGCTGTTCTATTTTCTTAAGAGTTTTTTATTTGAGATCAGAGCTCTCATCACTCTCACTTTTCAACTTTAAGAAATCAAAAATGGCTTTCGTTGGAGAAGCTGCTGTTGTTAAAATGTGCGAAATGGCCATTCAGATGGCTGTTCAAAAACTTGACAAAGAGGCAGGTTGGTAGTGAATTTCACAGAAGATTTTTTATGGTTGAATGATCAACTCACATATCTAAGGGGTTTTCTTACAAATGCTGGTGAACAGTCTCAACAAAAGGAGGATGTGAGCAAATGGCTTCAGAAGATTCAACATATTGTCATGCAGTCAGAGTACATAGTAGAAGAATGTGCTGTAGAATCTATGTATGGAATGAGTTGGAATCAAATCGTTTTTCGCCGCAGAATGGGGCGAAAAATCAGAGATGTCAAAGACAAAATCAGCTCAGTTATTAAAGACGGAGAGCTACTGCAGATAGCTCATGTTGTGTCGCAAGAACCAGCATCAAGCAGTTCGGTGCAAAGGGCACATTTGAAGAGATCAAGTCTTTTGCCAAGTGATTCACACCTGGTGGGGATTGAGTCCAAGGTTGAATACATGCTCAGCTTGTTAGACAACTCCACCGTTCCAGTTATTGCAGTTGTGGGAATGGGAGGTCTGGGCAAGACATATCTTCTGCAGCATGTCTACAACAAAACAAAAGAAAGGTTTGAGAAATCTATTTGGCTTTCGATTTCTCAATCTTATTCTGTTTCTAAGTTACAACATGACTTAGCCTGTGCTTTAGATTTGTGGAAAGAAATTGTGGAGGGCGGAGTCACTGAATAACATGCAGCCCAGTTGATTCATGCCAAATTGGACGGAAAGAAGTCTCTGATTGTGCTCGATGACGTGTGGAAGCCAATCATTGAGGACGATTCGATAGAAAGATTTGGTCTCACAATTGGCCATAACTCTACTATTGTGATAACCACAAGAAATAGAGAAATGTGCAGAAATGTGGAGGCACAAATTTATGAGAAGGAGAAATTGTCCGAAGAAGATAGTTGGAAACTGTTTTGTGCTTATAGCTTTTCAAACTGTGGGGAAAATAGACCGCCGCAGCAGCTTGAGGAAGTAGCTCGCAGCATTCTAAGGGAATGCGGTAATCTCCCATTGGCTATAAAGACAACAGCGGCATCTGTTGTGGGCCACACTCCTCACACTCCGGAGGGAATGGTGCATCAAATTATAGTAGATGAAAGAGCTATACGCTATTAATAATGCCATGCAAATTCTAAAATTGAGTTATGACTGTTTGCCTGCACATCTTAGAGCTTGTTTTGCATGTTTCTCTTTTTTTCCTGAGGATGAGAAAATAGAGTGTGAGTATCTGGTAACTCTTTGGGTAGGAGAAGGATTCATTCCAGAGCGAAGAGACCAGTTGGATATTGGTTGGAGTTATTTTTATGAAATGCCAAATCAATGTTTGGTTGAAGTATGGGAAAAATGGGAGCTAGTTTCCTATCTCTATGGCTTTTAGCTAAAGAAGTACTGTAGAGTTCACGATATGTTACTTGATTTGGCCATTTATATATCTAAAGAGAATAAATGTGATTTTGATGCTGATCATGCCTTCACAAAGGGACCTTCCATGCAAACAAGTGGTGGATTGTACAGGATTTTACTGCCCAAGAAAAGTATAGATGGTGATGTCATGGCACACAGCCGTCCTGCAGGTTCTCCCAGCCTTCTTCGCACACTTTCATTGTATAATAATGGCATAAGTAATATTGGAACAAACATGTTTGTGAATATGAGAGCACTGCTATTAAAATATTGTTTTTTTATTCTTATCTAACCTAGCCAGCTCCGAAACACAAAATATGCATATCAAGAGAGTGACAAGGTGAAGCATATTTCATGTTTCGGAGCTGGCTTGGTTAGGTATCAACAACTATGCCCTTTTCATGTGAAGCATATTTTGGTAACAAACATACAAATAGCTTTGGCTGACTCAATCTTTCTTAAGATACCAACAACTGTCTATTCTAAGCAAACATGAGATATCTTGCAAAATGCATATCAAGAGAGTGACAAGGTGAAGCTTGTCAAGTTGTAGCTCTTAAGAAGAGACTTTGAGACCCTAAAAATGAAATAAAATGAGTTAATAAATGACTTCTTCACAAGAACTATGAACATAGTAAATAAAATGAAGACATGTGGTCATACCCTTGAAGACCATAGGATCATTGAGAAGGTGTTGAGGAGCCTTTCAATTAGATTTCACTCTATAGTGGTCGCTATAGAAGAATCAAAGGATTTGAGGCAAATGACCGTTGATGAGATAATGAATTCTTTACAAACCCATGAATAAAGGTTGAATAGGTCAGCAACCTCCTTCCATGAGCAAGCATTCAAGACCAATGTCAATATGAAAGGAAGGGGGAGAGGATCAAATAATAGAGGAAGAAAAAGAAATTGCAGTAGTCAAGAAGGTGGAAGACATGGCCATCAAAAATCACATGAAAAAAGAAGAGAAAGGAGCAACAACACTTCTAGAGGTGGATCTACATATAGATATGATAAGTCTAGCATCCAATGCTATTATTGCAAGAGATATATACATTATGCTAGTGAGTGTCGAAAGGAGTATGACATGAATAGGCTGAATTTCAACTTCACTCATACACATGAGGCTGAACCAAACATGAATAAAAAATGAGGAAGCTTATTTATAACATGTAACATTGCCAAACAAAGTGACAAAGAGACATGGTATTTGGATAGTGGTTGCAACAACCACATAAGTGGGAACAAAGAGATGTTCAGCCACATAAATGAGACGATAAAATTAGAGCTAAAGATGGAAAACAATGATAAGGTTCCTATCATGGGTAAGGGCAGCATTTCAATCCGCACCAAGTAAAGTGACAAAAGACAAATTCATAATGTTTACTATGTACCTAGGTTGAAACACAACCTTATCAGCATAGGGCAGCTTGTGCAAAAGGGATACAAGGTCAAATTTGAGAATGGTGAGTGCATCATCTTTGATAGGAGTGGTTGTAATATGAAGATAACAATATTCAAGATGACAAGCAATCAAATATTTTCCTTGAAAATGCAAAATGAGCTCATAATAGCATTCAAAATAATGATGGTAGATGAACCTAATCTTTGGCATCTTAGGTATGGACATTTGAGCTTTGGAGGGTTGAACCTTATTCATAAGAAGCACATGGTGAAGGGGCTACCCCTTATAGAATAGCCAAACAAGGTGTGTGAAAGATGCATATTGGGAAAGCAACATAGTAGTGTATTTCTCATGGGTAAAGGATGAAGAGATAGAGCTTTATTAGAGCTAATCCATTCAGATTTATGTGGTCCAATGAAGACCCCCTCCCTATTCAAGAATGTCTATTTCATGACATTTATAGATGACTACAACTGAAAGATATGGGTGTACTTCTTGAAGAACAAATCAGAAGTATTTGAGACCTTCAAGCATTTCAAGGCCATGGTGGAGAAGCAAAGTGGTCATTACATCAAGATTTTGAGGATGGATAGAGGGGGAGAGTATATCTCCAATGAGTTCATGAATTTTTGCAAGGATCATGGCATAAAGAAGTAATTTATAGCCAAGTATACACTGCAGTAAAATGGTATGGTTGAGAGGAATAATATGACCATCCAAGAGATGGTAAGGAGAATGCTAAAAGCAAAAGGTTTGCCTAATGATTTTTAGCTGAGGCTATACCAATAGCTATGTACTTGTTGAACATTTATCCAAAAAAGAGTGTAATGGATATAATCCCTCAAGAAGTATGGAGCAATTGAAAGCTAAGTGTTGAACACCTTAGAGTGTTTAGGTGTGTAGTATATGCACACATACCCAAGTAAAGAAGAACATAATGGGATGACAAAGGTGAGAAGTGTATTTTCATAGGGTATAGTGACCAATCAAAGACATATCGACTGTACAATCCCATCACCAAAGATCTCATAATCAATCAAGATGTTCAATTCATTGAGCATGAAGCTTGGAAAGAGAGATAAGAAGAAGAGCATGTTGAAACAAGGACTGGTGGACCCTTCATTGAATCTGAAACAACAAGTGGCATAGCCACCAATGCACTAACATGGACCCCTATTTCACAAAGGTTTGATTCATCTAGTGGCAGCAACCATCAAGGAGGTTGAGTTATTCATGAGTCAACATCCTCCTCCAACTCAAGTCAACATCAAGTAAGGATGAGAAGCTTGCAAGAAGTTTATGAGTAGTCAAGATATGAGCCAAATGAGTATGGAATCTTGAATTATGCACTCTTTCTATCAACTAATCTAATCTAATTTTAAAAATTAGTCAAGGACAACAAGTGATGTGAGGCTATGGAGGAAGAGATGCATGTCATATAGAGAAATGACACATGGGAGTTAGTTGACCTTACAAAAGGAAAAGAGGTCATAGGAGTTAAGTGGGTATACAAGGAAAAAACTACTCTCGAAAGCAAGATAGAGAGGCATAAGAAAAGGCTAGTGGTGAAGGTCTACAAGCAAACGCCTAGATGTGATTACAATGAAATATTTATCTCTGTAGCAAGGCTAAAAACTATTAGGATAATCATAGCCATTACTACCCAACACAAGTGGAAGGTGCATCAAATAAATGTGAAGACAAAATTCTTGAATGGAGTGTTAGAAGAAGAGGTCTATGTGGCACATCCACTCGGAAATGAGATTCTCAAGCATGTTAACAAAGTGTATAGGCTGAACAAGATATTGTATGGGCTCAAGCAAGCCTTAAGAGCATGGTATAGCCATATAGACTCATACTTATTGAGTAATAGTTTTAGAAAGACTATACATCAAATCATGCAAGGAAGGTATGTTGATTATTGTATTTTATGTGGATGATCTTATATTCATCGATAATGCAAATTAGTCCATTGAAAAATTCAAAACAATGATAAAAAATGCGTTTGAAATGACTGATTTGGACTTCTTAAAGCACTTTCTTGGCATAGAAGTCAAGGAAATAGATGAAGGTATATTCATATGCCAATCTAAGAATGCAAAAGAGGTTTTGGAAAGGTTTAAGATGCTGGAAAACAAGCCTATATTCACTCCAGTTGAGACAAGCCTTAAGTTGTACAAAGATGATTGCAACAACAATGTAGAACCCACACGCTATAAGAGTCTAGTGAGAAGCCTAATATATTTGACTGAAATAAGGCCAAACATCATGTATATAGTCAAACTCATATCAAGATTCATAGAGATGCCAAAGGAGATACATTGGCAAGCTGGCAAGAAGATATTGAGGTACATGAATGGAAGAAGGCATTATGGTGTTTTGTATGCAGTAGTAGATGAGTTTTAGCTTGTTGGTTACACAGACAATGATTTGGCAAGTAGCTTTGATGACCAAAAAAGCACCTTTGGGTATGTATTTCATCTTAGGTTAGGAACCATATCTTGGGCTTCAAAGAAATAATCGATAGTGTCACTTTTTACAACTAAAATAGACTATAAAGTAGCCAATACAACAACATGTCAAGCTATATGGTTGAGAATGATACTTTCTAATTTTCATGAGGTGAAATAAGAATATTTTATAGTCTATTATGATAATGTATCATCTATAATATTTTCAAATAAAATTGTGTTTCATGAAAGAAACCAACATATTGCAATTAGGGATCACTTCATTCGAGAGTTAGTTGAAAATCATGTCATAAAGCTTAGTTTTTATAAGTCTGATTAGCATCTAGCTAATATTTTTACTAAGCCATTGCCTAAGGATACTCTCATGCACCTAAGAATAAGGTCAAGGGTCATAAATATATTATTATTAGGCTTACATAGTGTTATGGTAGCTCTAGAGTCTTACAATAGAGCTACGGACTTTAGTTATGAACCTCCAAACATGCATACAAAAGATGCAAAAATATTTAGTAAGTTAAAAAGAAGTTTTAAAGACTAATAAGAGTCTAATTGACCATGGTAGGAATGTCAAAAATAAGGGGGAGTGTTAATTTTTTTTTTAATTCATACCTAACCCAACCAGCTCAAAAACATGAAATATGCAGCCACCAACAAAATTAAATGTTGCTCATTCAATTTTAAAATTTGGAGCCCATTTTATTTTGGGAGAAATATACAAAGTAGGTAAGAAAGTAGGCAGCTTGAAAATTAAATACAACTGTAGCTTATAATAGAGCAACAGTTCGTAGCAAGGGAAGAGAGAGAGAGTAGTAGCCTATAAGAGGAACAGGGATTTGTGAGCAAAATAGAGAATGTGGAATAGAAGATAGTTAGACTAGAGTAATTCATAGCAAGAGGAGAAGGCAGTATATAGAAAAGGGAAAAATAGATCAGGGAACAAACCATGGTATTTTTATGAGTTATTTTTGAAAATAGCAGCAATTGTATATGTAAATAATTTCAAGGTTTTTAGATATATATGTGTGTGTGTCTGTTTATTCCTCCACATTCTCTCTCTAGTGCTTTATTTATTCACTTTTTTATTGCTTTCCACCTAGGCCTTTCATTTTGTATTATTTTTTGCATTTATTTTTGTTAAAATTCTCTCCTATACAACCAATAGTGTTGTAGTTAGCTTTTTCCAACAACTGTGCATTCTTGACCTGAGCAGGAATCTTATCACTACATTCCCTGATTGTGTTGGATAAATGAAGCTTCTTAAGGTCTTAAATCTATCAAACATGATCATTAGAGAGGTACCAAGGTGTGTTATAACGCTTAAGAGTCTTCTCTATCTTGATGTTGTGTTAACAAACTACCAGTGTGGACATGTGAACTCAAATGTCTTTAACATATTAAGTGTCTCAATAAATACAATTTTATGCCAAAGGGAATATCAAAGCTCTGGTCTCTGTGGATACTGTGATGTTTTTTTAAATTCTTTAGTGAAAATGATAAAGGTTTATTAAAGTTAGAGGATGTTGGCACTATGATCCACCTCTAAGAGTTAAGTATATGTGTTGATAATGAATCAGACTGGAAGAGTATAGAAGGAGGGACACTTGGGAATTTGATGAAGATGTGGCATTTTAGAATGCATAATGTGCATCACGATGAGATGTCAGATCTTCCATCTTTTCCAGAGAATATGAAAGCAATGATAGATCTAGAAAGTTTTTCCTTAGGGTGCTTTGTGGTGACAAGTTGTTTATGTAGTTCTGTAAATCTGAGGGAACTCACTTTAGAGAATTTTGAATGGAGTAGTAATTATCTAGAATTTGAAAACATGGCCAACTTAGCGAGTTTGCAATTGAGGGGGAATGAGAGATGTAGAGAATTACCAAAGGCATTTAGAAAGTCGTCGAGGTTTCTAAAGTTTCATTTCTTGGTGATAGAATCATTCCATGAATTGGAGGACTTTACAAAATTGGAAGATGGAGCTAGGCCATGCTTTGAGATGTTTAAGCTATGGTATTGTAGAAGTGTTAATAAAGTTCCATAGGGGTTGGGGGCATTGAGAAGACTGAAGGAGAAGAAGAAGTGCGAGAGAGGCTAAAGGAAGGGGGTCAAGATTGGCACAAAATTAAAGCCTAGAATCTGACTATCATTATTACTAATTACAATAAAAATTATTTGTGCAGTGCTCTTTCTTTTAAAATTAGCTTATGTTTTCTTTTTATATCATTTTTTATTTTAGAAAAAATTAGGTTGAATCATACAGATTTTTGGATAAAAATTGTGTGAAAGTTTTTGCTTTAAAAATTTGTATGATTTACTATTATGGACTATGAAAACATAAAAAAATTTATAAAAATTAAATTGTTATTTAACAATAACAAATAGTTAATATTTTCCTTTTCTTTTCTTAGTACTACTCACAATATCTTTTTGTAAACAAGTTTTTCATTGTAACAAATTTATGATTTCAAATTTATTTTTCAAGAAAATTATTATTGTCTTTTACAATAAAACAACTATACAACACTATTTTGAAATATTTTAACATTTTTCTTATTCCTCTATTTTATAATTATATATATTTTTAATGAAAAAAAATATAATGTGATACTATAAATTTAAATAATTTTAAACAATTTATAATTATTATTTTTTGAATTGTATGGTTGATGAGATAAGATGTTTTCTTTTTTTTAATGTAAAATTGGTCTTACATCAAAATACAATATGTTTACTCATATATATTTTATTAAGCTTGATTAAATGTAAAATAATAAAATAAAACTTAAGTAATATTTCAAATTTTAAGTGTTCATCATTTAAATGATAAAGAGAAGTATCTTATTTTTTGGGTACTCTAGAAATAATTGTCACAATTAGATAATAGAATAATTTATTTTGTGATAAGATAGTGAGAACTAGAAAACTCATGAAAACATGAAAACCTTCCCATAACTATGAACTCCCATAATTTTAAAAACCATGTTTTTAGAAAATGGTAGAATATAAAAATATAATTTGATAACTAAATTTATCAGGGCTAGTGCTACTAAAAATTCACTTAGTATTCTGAATCTTCCTACCAATCACTAGCAAATTCTCTTCTTCTTCAAACTCTAATATAAAAACTAAACTTACAAAGGATAAGAAAAGGGATTAATTTTGGGATCTGTACTCAAGGTCAATAATTTTTAAGTGCCGGCTACGTATTAGGTCCATCAACAACACACAATATCTAAGGCAACATACCAAGTACAATATAATTAATCCAAACATTCCAATGTAATGCAAGTGTGTCACTACCATAAAATTCAATGCTATAATAAACAATATTTAAATGTTTGTTCTCTTTTAAATTGCAATGACAATAAATGGTTTGATACTTTGTACATTTCATAATAATCTTGTATGCCTTTCTATATATGTTAGCATTAATTACATGTATAGGGTCCAATACACCCATTTTAGTTTTACATAATATACCCACTACCCCATAACCAAATTTACATACATGTAACTCTTAATCAGAGTTTGTACCCCTAGAAAATTCTACAAGGAAGACTATTACCTAATGAAGTCTACATATAGTTTAGAGTGTATCGATATGGAGTCCATAAAAATAAGCTTTGAACTATATGGGGGCACTCACTTTCCCAATAGGACCACATATGAGTCATCCTATCTAAGAAACTCACATCTATGGAAGTTTGGTTATCATCTGGGGTAAAAAACACTATTTCCTCACACTCAAGATACTTGGGATATTGTAATATGTACCCAAGTCATTATGTAATAAGTACATTACTAGGGAATAGGTTAACAAAAAACAAAAGTCTCTTATTCTTCATAAATTGATCCTATTCTACTCATAATCAAGAAAACAAAACATTTCATTAAAACAAGTCAAGATTCATAATGCAAAAGAGTCATCATACTACCATTTAATCAAGGATTTTTACCATACCTAGAGTCAACTAGGAAAATGTACATATATAAAATCTATAAGTGTGTAATAGGCTTTAAAGAGGCCTTGATTTTTTAAAAATTTTTATAAGCAAGGAATTCACAATAGTGCTATCCTTTTTAGATAATTATATCATGATCTTATAAATTTTAAGCATCATTGCACCATACTCTTCCAATTTACACTTAGCAGAATTTAACATAAGTTACATTACGAAAGGATAATATACTCTTTGTATTATAATGAAAAACATCACATAAGTGATCCCCCATTGTGTGATTACCATTAATCATGCAATAGTTAATTTGTGTATATGAACACAATAAATCATCCCATAGGTAAAAAACTAGGGTTCTAGCCTTTATATTATTACCTAGCTATTATTATTCATTAAATATGAGGACCATTTATAGTTATCAAAATGGATAAGTTTTTCAAAAAATTTCAAGTTATATTAACCATATTTAATTTATGCAATTGCCTTTACTACATTTTCATATCAGCATTTCCTTGTTAACTCCATTATATGCCTATAGGCATGTGTTTAAATTTATAAATTCATATCTTATAATTTTTACATGCATTAAAACATTACATACATAGAACACTAATTTTCATATTCCGTTTTACATCAAACATGCATAACAGTAATAATAAGCTTCTGAACATAATTTATATGAATCATTTAAATATTCAAACATGCATACTAGTAATAATAAGCCTCTAAACATAATTTATATGGATAATTTAAATATGTAATGATTTCCATTAATCTCCATAAGTGTTGTAACACTTGAATTCAAATGAGTATAGGAGAACAAGTTTCATACTCCTTTACACTTGTGGAGGAATGAATTAAATTTATAAATGTCACTATTATGAAAAATAAGAATCATATATGATATATAAACTATGCCCAAAATTGTTTTCAATAGCTTTATGCTAAACTTACACCATAGTGTCACTTACCAACATCTATTAGTAACCTCGTTAATACTATTACACCACTTACTATAGCTAACTACATATTAAAAAAATTAGAATTAAAAAGGAAAAAATAGTCTCTTTTATAAATAAGATCACTCTTACCCGTGCTAGGGTTGATCCACACTTCAAATCATAATCTTAACTACCCACTATGCACAAGAATATGTTAATTACCATATAGAACATACATTACCCTTTCATAATATCGTTCACTTATTCAAATGGCCATTGGTTATCTTTGAAGTCTTTATAATGAAATCAATGAGATATAAAAAATCAGAAATTAATTTCTATCATACTATAAAATTGCATTACTTCATAATCTAAGATAACAATTTAGCTTAAGTTCTTTTATACTTGGCCTAGCATACTAGGCATCTTTCGAATCAATGTGATGTCCCCAATGCAATGAAGTATTTTGCATAGTGTTTAACAGGGTTAGTAATATACCCAACATAAAGCACATTAAGTTTATATACAACATAATGTAATTTAACAAAACT
>JARHVA010003770.1:0-7500 GCA_037957365.1 Torreya grandis | reverse complement strand
TTTAGATATGTGTATTTCTTTCAATGGTGATTTTGGAAAAAAGGGTAATCAAGAAGACTAGACTGTAGTGAAAATTAAGAAAAAAAGATTTCTTAATCCTACTTCTCCTTCTAGGATACTTCACTTTCAAAATAAAGTGAATAAGGGAGAGACTTAGGTGTGTTATGATTTTTTTTGTTATTATTGATAGTTTGTTTGTTTTTGGCTATGTCCTTTATGGAACTATGACCATGCTTGACTTGGGTTTTTAATCCTATAGTTAATGGGTCATGTTTTTTATTTTTTTTATTCTCTTATGCCATTAGGTAGGGGCCCACCAATGCTAGTATTTATAAAAAATGTAAATTCATAGTGTACTAGTGCATCATAAACATCAAATCAATAACTGTATGAAAATATAATATAAATTTTAAATTCAAGTAAACAGTATTCACATTCAACTAATAACAACTAATAATGTCTATCAAAAGGGTCAAAATAATAGGTTATGACATATTCCTCTAATTAATGAGGAATCATCTAGGTGACAAATCAAATTAGGCACGGATATTGCTATTTAAATAGCTATGTTCTACCCCACATGGAATTTCTTTTAGTCAGCAGGTGTCATCATACTAGGACTTGATAAATCTCTCTATTTCTCAATCTAATGTTGGGATGATCCAAGATTTTCACTGGATCCAATTACATATTTTCCTCTTCCGTATCCTATAATTTTTTTCAATGCAACACATGATATAGATAATGTATGCATTTTCTTAATAATGCAATGTGAAACACATCATGAATAGTTGCAATAAAAGGTGGTAAAGCTAGTTGGTAGGCAACATGACTGATCTTATTCACAATGTCAAATGGTTCTACAAAAAGTGGATCCAACTAAGAGGTTTTCCCAAACTTAATCAAAAAATTTGGCTCTCTTACATGTATAGAAACCTTATCACCACAACAAATTCATGTGATGTTCTCTTTTTGATCTACATAGCTCTTTTGATGATCATAAGAAACCTTCAAATTTTGGCATATTAAGACCATTTGCTTATCATATTATTGTATAATTTCAAGCCCAACCACAACCCTATTATCCAAACCATCCTAGTCAAGTGGGGTTTGACATTTTTGCCCATATAAGGCTTCAAAAGGAGCCATTTTTAGTACTAAATTATATGATTTATTTTAGGAAAATTAAACTAAATAGAGGTAGTCTTCCCACTTGGACTATTGGTCCATAACATACATACACAACATGTCCTCAACTACTTGGTTTATCTGCTAAGTTTAACCATTCATTTTTGGGTGATATGAAGAGATAAAATTTAGTCAAGTACAAAACACTATAGTCAAGGTTTACCAAAACCCTAAAGTAAATAATTTATCTTGGTCTAAAATAAATACTTATGGTACACCATGTAATTGTATTACTTCTTTAAAAAACCAACCAAAAATGTAGATACATCATTTGTTAGGTTTAAAGTTATGAAATGGCCAAATTTGGTTGCTTTGTCAATTATCACCAAAATGGTGTCATCTTTGTTGCAAGATTTAGGCAGCCCAATAATAAAATACAATCAAAATAATGCCCATTTATTCTTAGGTATGTCATGTATGTATATTAAGCCTCTCGATTGGCAATGTTTAGCCTTCACACACTAACATCCTAGACATTTTACCATAAAATTAGTAAATCTAACTTTATCGTAGACCAAAAATAGTGTCTCTTCAGTTCATGAGTCATCTTCGTGACACTAGGATGAGAAAAATGGGGTGTTCTATGCACTTCATTTAGTATAACATTATGTAATTACTTATTTTAGGTACAAATTTTTTGCCCTTATATCTTATAAGGCCATATGATTCAATAAAAAAGTTACTAAATGTATTATCCATAGGCTTGACAACTAGTTCTCTACTTATTTTTATGATATATTCATCCTCATACTACTATTTTAATACAATGTTTCTAAAATTTCCGTGCTAGTACTAATAGGGCATCAAGGTAGACACATCTACTGAGCACATTAATGATTTTGTTTTCATTTCCCTTCACATAAGATATGTCCATGTGAAAGTTATTGATAAATTATATCCACCTACACTAGTGGACATTCAAATCATCTTATGATAACATGTGTTATAAACTAAGGCGATCATATTTCACCTTAAAGGGCTTGCCTAGAAAGAAATGTTTTCACTATTTTAGTGCGTGTACTATGGGCTTTCCTAGAAAGAAATGTTTTCACTATTTTAGTGCATGTATTATGGAAACTAGTTCTAAATCATGTGTAGGGTAGCTATTTTTATCTTCTTTTAGCTTAAAATACTCATAGGACACTACCTTCCAATCTTGGGTTAATATTCCAATGAAGCCTTCTTTATAAGTGTTATCCCATACTTTAAAGTTTCCATTAGGGTCAAGTATGATCAAAATAGGTGTTATGGTTAACAACTCCTTAAGCTTATTGAAGGCTTCTTCATAACGAGATCTCCACATAATTTTATTAATTTTACGTTGTAAAGATGTAATGGGGTTGGATATGCAAGATAACTTTTTGACAAACCATCAATAATACCCTATCAATCCCATAAAACCATGCACTTCATGCACATTGGGAGGAGCAAGCCACTCTTAGATGGCTTTTATTTTGGTTGGGTCTACTGCAATACCTTCTTTATAAATTACATGTCCTAGACAGTGAATTTAAATATGATAGAAGGCACATTTAGAGAGTTTTACATATATTTTATGTTGTCTCAATATTTTTAGAAGCAATATTAGCTATTGATCATGCTCGACTACATTCTTGCAATAAATAAGTATGTTGTCAAGAAATACTAAAACAAATTTGTCCAAAAAATACTTGAACATGTTGTTCATTAAATTCATAAATGTGCTTGGTTCATTTATTAGGTTAAAAGGTAAAATAGTGAACTCATAGTGGTCATATCTAGTTTGGTCAGTTATTTTTTGAATGTCTTCCTCTTTGATCCTTAGCTGGTGAGAGTCAAATATTAGATCAATTTTTAAAAAAACTATTGCACCTTTCATTTGATTGAACAAATAATCAATATAGGGAAACAAATATACATTTTTTTGATCATCACCTTATTGAGAATTTTAGAATCAATTAATAGATTTATGGTGCCATCTTTATTTCTTATGAAGACTACTGGACCACCCTAGGGCGACACACTAGGTCTGATACTTCCACTATCCAAAAGTTATTGTAGTTAAACCTTCAACTGTTACAAATCTACCATGCTCATCCTATAAGGATATTTTAACGTAGGGTAAGCCCATAGAATAAGGTCAGTGGAGAAGTCAAACTCACATTTAGGTAGTAAACCAGGTAGAATTTTAGGGAAAACCTCCATAAATTCTCTTATGATAGGAAAATCTTGGTTACTTTTCTCCTTTTGGGGGTTATTTACTATAACTGGACTACATAGAGTTTGTAGCATTTTCTTACAACTGTCTTTAACTATAGATCTGAATGTAAATTTAGTGGTTTGGACCTTTTAATGCCTTAAATTTTAATGAGCTTCTCATGATCATTGGTACATTAAATATTTTCCTAGAATAATCAAGGGATACATGTTGTTATTGTAACCAGTCCATGCTTAATTAAACATCTTAAGATCCTAAGGGGGGTAAAAAACAAGTTCACCTTGGCTATGAAAATGCCAAGATCAAGTTTAGTGTGCTCTAAACACTCCTGGATATGCACCCTTTTACTAGTATGAAACTCAACTTCCCAACCTTCTCTTAAATGAATAGGTTTCTGATTAAATCAATTTACTACATGTGTAATAAAGTAGTGTATTGCACCAAATTCAATTAAGTATTCATAAGATGGCCAAATATAGTACATCTTATCTCTATCAAGGTAGTTTAGAAATTAACCTTGAGATTTTATATTATTATGTACACTTGATTGTTCTACTAGCTATCTAAATTTTAATTTTGGGTAGTCCTTGTGGTAGTGATTGTCATGACACTCCAAACACATTGTTATTCTTTGTGGGGCTATAAGAATAGTATTAGACCCTGTAGTTATCCCATGATAGCTATTTTGGTCTTGGTATCTCTTGAAAGACCTTGTTTTAGTAGTGTTTAGAGGCTTATAATTCTTTTTATGCCCCTAAAACTAACTATAACATTTATTATTCCCTTATAATTTATGACTTTGATTTGATCTCTTAAAGTTTTTTTGGTGAAAAAGATAGATTTTTATTTTTAGTTTGCTACCTACTCAATTTGAAATTTTGTCTCACTTTCTACCAAGACTTTGTCTTTTATTTTGTCTTGTGAGTAGATTTTATGGTAGTTGTCATCATCTTAGGGTTTTTCATATTGACGTTATGCATTAGTATTTTCTTCAACCCCAATTTTAATTTTATCACTTTTTTTTTCTTCATCATGCATGTAATTAACACAATATAATAGGTTTAAGAACCTATGTATGTAATGTATAAGAGACATATTTTCCCTTTTTAGTAGTTGAAAATATGTTATTTTTGCTATTTGTAAATTACATCTAGATATCTTTGTTAAAAATGGATTTTAAAAGGGGATCAGGTAAGGGTTATATGTTGATAACCTTGTATATCACATAAGTGGTTATACCATAGGATAATCGGCCCATTCAATTGATAAAATACCACTCTAGCCTTTACATTAGAGGACTTGTTATGTAGGTAAAGTATTTATGAAGCTTTATAATCCACACATCAGCTTCATCTCTAGATTCCTCACTCATGAATGTAAAGGTGTAATTTTCTTGAGTTATTTTATGATAGGGTCTTCCACTCTTAAGGTTACTTCCTGGATTACTTTCTCCTCAAATATTCTATTTCAAGATGGTGGCATTCTTCAGGAGGGGTGCCCTTAAAATTTTTTAGCTTGAGTTCCTGATTGTCCAACTTGCCTTGGATGGCATTCAACATTGTTAGATCCCATTCAAAAATTTAGCATGCTTATCAGAAGGATTTTCACCAATTACATTTGGGTTTGGTTCCACTTGCATATTTTTAGCACTGTTTAGAAGAGTTTTCGTCTCTATTTTGATTCTAATTTTGGGCTCTATGGCCTCTATGTCTACCTCTACCTATTCCCCTTAAGATTGGTCTATCCTCACCTTATCCATTACACAAGATCTGGTCCTAACCATTTTCTTTGTAAGTCATAAAACTGATTTTAGGCATGTTATTACAAAAAATCATAAATTATTCCAAGCTTTAAGAGATGTAACATACTTGCTAGTTCAATCATAGGCTTTGATACTAGCTAAAATAACCCCAAAAATTTGAGCATCACTGCATTTAGAGTACAAAGTATAATTATGAATAGGGTCTACTACACCCAGTTTGGTTTTACATAATTTATCCACAACCCCATAACCAAATTTATGTACATGCAACCCTGAATTAGGGTACTTATCCATAAAATATTTTATGAGGAAGATTATTGACTAATGAAGTTTGCATATAGTTTTGGGTGTATCGATATGCGGTCCATAAAAATAAGCTCTAAACTATATGGGGAAACTCACCTTCCAAATTGGACCACCTAGGTGTCCTTACCCTACTTAAGAGACTCATAATTATAGAAGTCTGATTATCAGCTAAGATAGAAAAACATTATTTCCTCACACTCAAGATACTTGGGATATTGGAATATGTACCCAAGACATTACTACTGAATAGGTTAATTGAAAATATAAGTCTCTATTCATTTGTAAACTAATCTCATTATACTCATAATCAGGAAAACACAACATTTCATTCAAACAAGTCAAGATTCATAATTAAAAATAATCATCATACTACTATTTAATCAAGGATTTTTACCATACCCAAGGTCAGTGAGGAAAATGAACACAAATAAAATCCATAAAAACATAATAGTCTTTAAAGAGGCCTTAATTTGTTAAAAATTTTAATAAGGAAGGAATCCACAATGGTGTTATTCCATTTAGATCATTATACCATGATCTTATAAATTCTAAGAATCATTTCACCATACTCTTCCACTTTACACTTAGCACATATTGAGATAAGCTACATTACTCAAGGACAATTTACTCTTTGTATTAGAATAAAACATAATTATTCTTGTCAAAGATACATGACATCACCAAGTGAGACTCCATCATGTGATTACCATTAATCACACAATAATTAATTTGTTTATATGAACACAATAAATCATCATGTAGGTCAACAACTAGGATTTTGGACCTTATATTGCTTCCCACTTGTCATTTGATTCATTGTATATGAGGATGATTTACACTTATTGAAATAGATCAATTTTCCAAAAATGCTAGGTTATATTAACCATATTCAATATATGTAATTACCTTTACTAAATTTTAATATTATCTCTTCCTTGTTAACTCCATTATATGCTTATAAGCATTTATTTAATTTAATAAATTCATAGCTTACAAATTTTACATGAATTATAACATTACATTTCTATAACACTAACTTGTTTATTCCCTTTTATGTCAAACATGCATTTATGTAATAATAAGCTTCTTGACACAACTTATATGGAGCATTTACAAATGTAACAATTTCCATTAATCTCCATAAGTGTTATAACACTTGATTTCAAATAAGTATAGGAGAACAAGTCTCATACTCCTTTGCACATGTGGAGTAAATTAAATTTTCAAATGTCACTATTATGTATAATAATAATAATTTATGGTATATAAAATATTCCTAAAATTATTTTCAATATATATATGGTAAATTTACACCATAGTCTCATTTACCAATATTTATTAGCAACCTAGTTAACACTATTACACCACTTACTATAGCCAACTACATATTAAAAAATTTAGAATTTAAAAGAAAATGACAGTCTCTTTTTTAAACAAGATCACTCTTACCTATGTAAGGGTCGATCCATACTTCAAATCATAAGCTTGACTACCCACTATGCACAATAATAGGTTAATTACTAAATATAACATACATCACCCTTCCATTATATGATTTACTTATTCAAATGGCCATTGGTGTCAGATTTGAGGTATTTATAATGAAATTAATGAGATATAAAAACTCATTAATTAATTTTGAGCATACTATAAAATCGCATTACTTTATACTCTAATATAATAATTTATCTCAAGTTATTTTATACTTGGCTATACCATACTAGGCATATTTCAAAACAATGTGATTCTACCAATGCAATGAAGTCTTTTACATAGTGTCCAACAAGGTCAATAATACACCCAACACAAGACACATTAAGTTTATATACAACATGTAATTTAAAAAAACCTTATCTACCCATAATCACAAGCCATTGCTATGGAAATATTTACAATCCAAAACTAAATAAAAATATGATAGAATTACAAATGCAATTATGCCATGTACTCAATAGTATTATCTATATTTCTTCATAAACTTTCTAGGAGTTAAACTTATCTAATAACTATTAAAGCAATATAATTAACAATAAACAATCTTGTGAAG